>JASCRC010741853.1:0-10310 GCA_030264455.1 Desmognathus abditus
TAATATCCAATATGCACCTCAAGCGCCGGCACTATTTGCCATATATATGATGATTTTCTTTGGGGATTTGCCATATATATGATGACTTTTCGGGAGGATTTCAGTGTTTAGTATACAGATTTACTAGTGTTGAAATTGTTACCTCTATAGACCACTAACCTTTTCTCTGAGACAGGTTCCAACAAATGGATGCAAAGAAGTGACTTTATCTCAGTTCAACTACTTCTAGAGACCCAGAAGACGACTCATTTTAAAGCTACGAGTTTCACAAGTGTGGTATTATTTCCCATAATTCACAGGAATGATGTCACTATCGTGAAATAAACCACTGTCAAACATTAAATAAAAAATCATTATCGTTATGTATATTATCATAATATACCCATGTAGTAGTGGGGTGACAGCATAGCTCGCTGTGTAGGCTGATTTTATTACTGCAATAACATGTTAGCAAAAATAACATTTTTATGGTACGGTGCCTTGGGTGCCAATGGATGCACGCTCTGGATTGCAGATCGGCTCTGAAAAACGTGGCATACTGCTCATAGTTCCTATTAAAGCAAAATTCTGATTGCATTTCTTAAAGCACCTGGTTATTATGTGCTGGTCCTGCCCCAGGATACAGAGACTCCCAGACACTGCTGCAGGACACAGATCAAATCTTCCTTTAGATGATTGAATGCAGTAAAGATGTATCAGAAGAAATAACTATGAATCAGTACAGACCTCATGCCTATGAAGTGAAAGTTTATCTCCTAGGTTTACATTACTGTAAAAAAAAAGGTACAATGTCAGAGTTTGATGAGATGGTCATATTGGTCAACCAAGCATAACTACATGTGTCTGCGAGCCAAGGAATAGGTATCAATCAATCAATCAATCAAAGAATTTCTTTATCGTGCAACACGCCCATGGGCCTCAGTGCACATCAGGCAAACAAAGCAAAATCATGTAGCACAGGAGAGTAAGTAGCAGGCCAGGTCATAGGTAAATATCAGAAATATTTAGCAAGCTATTACGTGATGGAGGGAAACAAAAATGTCTTCAACCTTTTCTTGAAGACGTCCAGTTCCTCTGTTTTCTTTAATTCAGAGGGGAGGCCATTCCAGTGCAGAGCGGCCTGTGGAGCAAAACAACGACCTCCAAAGGTGGACAACTTGAATCTAGGGGGAACAATTCGTAGGGAATTGCTAGATCTCAAAACCCTATTAGAATGTTGAAGCGTGAGACTCTCGCTTAAATAAGTGGGCGCCCTGTCATGGAGGCATTTATGTGTGAGGGAACAAATTTTGTGAATTATTCTATGTTGTACTGGAAGCCAATGTAACCCCTGCCTAGCTAAGGAGACATGGTCCCTACGAGAAGTGCCAGTAACGGCTCTCACCGCATTATTTTGTGTTACCTGTAGTGATTGAATAAGTTTCTTATCTGCCCCAGCAAGTAAGCTGTTGCAGTAATCCAGGCGTGAATTAATCAGCACCCCTGCCACAAGAGCTAAATTATTCTTAGAAAGATAAGGTTTTATTTGGTAAATGAGTTGTTACATAGGCACACGTGGACCTAACCTTCTGCACCTGTTTATCCATAGACAGCTTATCATCCAAATAAAAGCCTAGTGTTTTTACTGATTTGGCAGTTTGTATTACAGAACCTTCAATGGGGAATGACATATAGTCAGAATGTAGATTAGCAATTTTAGGTTTTGTGCCAAGAATAAGTAACTCTGTTTTATCACAGTTCAGTGCCAGCCCGTTCCAGGCCATCCAACATTGAATGATTTTAAAAATAGATTGAATTTTGGTTAGATCCGTCTTATAGGTGCCAGAGAGTGGAAAGTATAATTGAGTGTCATCTGCGTAATTTGTATATCCTACCCCCTCCTGGTCAAGGGCGTCAAACAGCGGACGGGTATACATGTTATAAAGAGTTGGTGAGAGAAATGAACCCTGAGGGACGCCCCTGACCAAGGGGGCAGGAACCGCAGCAACATCATCAATAAATACTTTGGCAGTTCTTCCGGATAGGAAGGAGCTGATCCAGCCACTGGCTTGTTTGGAAAAATTAAAAGTGTTTGACAGCCGCTGTACAAGCAAATCATGATCTACAAGATCAAACGCGGCGCTTAAATCTAATAACAATAAAAGCGCGGTGTTGCCAGAATCAATAATGTTAGCCAGCTTGTTCTTTAAATCTAAAAGTGCCGTTTCGGTCCCAAACCCTTTCCTAAAGCCAGATTGCCGAGGATTTAAAAGATTATTACTCTCTATGTATTCTTTTACCTGTTCGTGAGCTAAAAAATCTAAAATTTTTAAAAGAAAGGAAACATTAGTTATCGGACGCTAGTTTAATGGATCATCAGGATTTAGGCCTGTCTTCTTTAGAAGAGGGGTGATCCAGGCTTCCTTCAGAGTTGCCGGCACAGTAGCCGAATCAAAGGAGAGGTTAATAAGCTTAGTGATTGTAGGAGCTAAGGTCTTAACAGCACCCTTAATTAAATCGGCAGTGACAATATCACCCTTATAGGTAGTTGGTTTCATTAAAGAGATGGCCTTTATAACCTCCTCAGTAGAGACTTGACGAAAAGCGAAGGAGGCTGTCTGATCAGAGCGGATGGTGGATTCAGCTATAGCAGGGCAGTGAGCGATAGATTGCATGGAATTGAGTTTGACTTTTATGGCGTTAACATGTTTTTCAATTTTGCCAAATAATGAGTCTTGTATGGTTTGACACCAAATATTTGAAGATTGAGGTTTTGTCTGTTCATCAGCTTTACCCTCCAGCTCCTTAATAATGGTAAAAAGTTCTTTAGCGCCCGATCTGGCCTCAAGAATTCTCTTGTTGTAATGAGAGGCTTTGGTTTCCACAATTAAATTCTTATAACTCAAGGCAGCAGCCTTGTATGTTTCTTTATTGACTTCATTAGGAACACGTCTCCATGTCAATTCAGCCCTACGTTTACGGTTCCTGGCAGCCAAAATATCATCAGAAAACCAATTTTTGTCTTTTATATATGTTTTACAAATCTTCTGTTTGCTAGGAGCAAGCCTATCAGTCACTGAGTTGAGGACATTGCGCAGGGTAGATGCTAACACATCAATGTCCTCCCATGTCTCAGGTGAAGGGAGTTCAGCAATCAATCCAGCCTCAAATGCTGCCATAGGTATCTTTTTAGTGTTCCGCACTGAGCGAATGGTCTTAATTAGTTTGGGTTTAGTGGACAGATTATTGACAGGAATCGAAAAATTCACAAGATGATGATCAGACCAAATACAAGGAACAACTCCCGAAATACTGAGATCTACTTCATGTGAAAGTATCCAATCTAAGGTATTGTTGTGAATATTGGTGGGAGCATTCACTAATTGTGAGAAGCCCAAAGATGTGTGTGAATCAAGGGTTCTAATACCCTCCTTGTCATCAGGGTTGCCAGCCCAGTAATTAAAATCGCCGCAAATAATCATATTAGTGGATGGTTTAAGATGCTGGGAGACCAAACCAACTAATTGATCATTAAACCCGGGTAGGTCAGGTGGTGGACGATAGAGGAGAAGGCAGGTAAGGGAAGTGTTAGAATCAATAGAGATTTTGAAAAGTAAGTGCTCACAACCACAAAGACTATCTGAGTTAACCGAATGAACACTCAGTGAGTCTCTAAAGATAAGTGCAACACCGCCACCCATACTCCCAGCTCTATCGGCATGAAGTAGTTTGTATCCTGGCGGGGTGGCAAGAATCGCAGCCGCAGTGGCTGCCTTGTGAAGCCAAGATTCAGTTAAGAACATAATGTCGAGGTTAACCTCTGTAATGTAATCGTTGAGTGAAGTTAACTTCTTCACATTACTAGATTAAATAAGATTAACATTTAATTTAGAGTATTGATTATTTTAGATATTAGAATTAATATTTGAGATTCAATATTACTTCACAGTATGCTAAGATAATGGGACGCTTGCTATGCACTACCAACACAAATAAGTTTAAGTTTAACTGATTAACGTGAGCTACACCCATGGGTCTCTGCGCACGTATCCAAGGGCGCCAAAACATAGGGGAGAAGAAAAGATCAAAACAGGAACAGTGCCAAGTCATACACAGAGGCAGTATACAGAAGAGGGGAGGGCTCAAGTCTCAGGCATGAAAAAGTGTGTTTTTATTGCTTTCTTAAATGCGCCCAGAGAATTTGAGGTGTATAAATTGGAATTCAGTGAGTTCCAAATAGAGGCTGCCTGTACATTAAATCTTTGGCCACCAAATGAGGAGAGCCTGAAACGGTTCACCTTGAGGTGAGGGTCAGAAGAAGACCTGAGAGTTCTAACCACAGGTTTCAAGGTGATTTGTTGACTCAGGTATTCAGGTGCCAGATTGTGTAAGCATCTGTAGGTTAATGTACAGATTTTATGTTTTATCCTATCCTTCACGGGGAGCCAATGCAGAGCCCTTCTTGCTTCGGTTACATGTTCAAATCTGCCCACATTCTCAACAAGTCTTACGGCATGGTTCTGGATAACCTGGAGAGTACTGATAACTTTGTTGCTGGAGCCAGCATAAAGACTATTACAATAGTCAATGCGCGAGTTGATCAGTGCTCCAGCGACTCGAGCCAGGTTACCATGATTCAGAAATGGTTTGATCTGCCTCAGAAATTTGAGTATGTAGGAGCATGTGGACTTGACTTGAGAGATCTGTCTAGTCATCTTAAGATTCCCATCAAGCCAAACTCCCAGCGTTTTTACAGTATTGGCCGTAGTGATGGTATGCCCTTCGATCTCGAACTGCCCATAACAACTAGGAAGTTTAGCCAGTTTTTGCTTTGTACCGATCAACAACATTTCAGTTTTGTTGTCGTTCAAAGCTAGCTGGTTCCTGGCCATCCAAGTTTGGATGGATTTGAAGATGGCTTGAACGGCCCCAGCATCAGTGGCATAATCTCCCGACAGGGGGAGGTACAGCTGGGTGTCGTCAGCATAATTGGTGTACCCCACACCCTGTCGGTCGAGCATGTCAAAGAGTGGGGCAGTGTACATATTGTACAAAACCGGGGAAATGCAAGACCCCTGCGGTACACCACAGGAGAGCAGGGCAGGCTTGGAGGCATGCTGACCTGAGAACACTCTGACGGTGCGGTCTGACAAAAATGAATTAATCCAAGAGGCTGCTTCAGTAGAGAATGCAAACCTAGTCATTAGCCGATCCACGAGAAGATCGTGGTTGACCAAATCAAAGGCTGCACTCAGGTCCAATAATAACAAGAGGGCAGGCTTGCCTTCGTCCACAATCCGACACAGGTTGTCCTTTAAGTCCAATAAGGCGGACTCAGTGCCGTGATTAGCCCTGAAGCCGGATTGTCGGATGTTAAGAAGTTTAAATGATTCAAGGTAATGTGTAATCTGGAGATATGCAAGTCTGTCCAGTATTTTTAAAAAGAAGGATACATTCGTGATAGGCCTGAAGCTTGCAGGGTCAGAGGGATCTAAAGTAGGCTTTTTTAAAAGCGGGGAGATCCACGATTCCTTGAGACATGTGGGAACCTTTGCGGTAGCAAATGAGATGTTTGCCAATTTAGTTAGGACAGGGGCAAGAAGTGCAATAGAGTCTTGTATGATGGCTGCGTTGCAAGCATCCCCCCTGCAGGAGGTTGGCTTCATGTCCAGAACAACCTTAGTGAGTTCTTCAACTGAAATAGATTTAAACTGGAACTTGGTGCCTTCAGAAGCCAATAGACTAGAATTAAAGCAAATGGAGTCAGAGTGAAGGTCGGACGCAGTAGACTTCATAGTGGAGAGTTTGGTGTGGATTGCGACTCGATGCTTTTCAACTTTAGAAGAAAAAGCATCATGGATTTTTTGGCAGTCAACGTTATTGAGGTTAAGTGAGGGAGTTAGAACATTTCTTTCCAATTCCTGAACAATTTTGAAAAGTTCCCGTGCATCTGAGGGTGCGGCAGCAATAAGTGAGATAAAAAAGTCAGCTTTGGCATGTAAAATGGACGTTTTATAGGCCTTGGCTGCTTGACAGTAACACTGCCGTGTGGACTCACAGGGGTCCCTCTTCCAGGCCCTCTCGGCCGAGCGTTTAACTTGCCTCGCTTTTACCACCAAGTCATTGAACCACGTTTTATCCTTTGTTTCAGGTTTACATATTTTGAGTTGCTCCGGTGCCAGTGTGTCCACTGCATTATTTGCTGCAGAGCGTAAGCCAGAGGCTATTAAATCCACGTCTTCTAAGTATTCAATTTCAGAGAGACTGGGTCCAATCAAGTCAGCGAAGGCTGTGGGGGTAACTTTCTTAAAATTTCTTGTAAGTTTAAAATGTCTAGTGTTAACTGTCCTTCTAGTTAGCTCTGAGAGGGACAGAGAGCATTGAATAAAACAGTGATCGGACCATGGGCATGGTGTAACAAGTAAGTCCGAGATAAGAACATTATGTGACAAAAACCAATCAATTGTTCGACCGTGGGTGTGTGTGGCAGATTGAACATGCTGGGTAAAGTTATGAGCATTCAATGTATTCAAGAGAGAAACGCCCAACAGGTCGTCCGTACTGGTGGCACAATAATTAAAATCACCCATAATGATGAACTTGGTGCTTGGTTTAAGGTGGGGAGAGATGATAGCAAGGAGTTGTTCCTCAAACCCCGGGGAGTCAGGGGGAGGTCTATAAACCAGCAGACAGGTTAGAGAAGACACCGGGTTAATTGTTATTTTAAACAGCAATAGGTTACAGTTCGGGGGGCAGTCAGAATTGAGAACATGATAGTTTAAAGAGTCCTTGATAATAACTGCAACACCCCCTCCAATAGTATTAGGTCTATCGTGACGAAAGATAGAATAACCCGGAGGGGTGGCAAGTGCGGCGGCAGAATTGGCTGCCGTGTGCAGCCATGTTTCGGAGATCGCCATAAGATCTAAGTCACGTTCAAGGATAAAGTCTGCAATTTCAACATTATGTTTCACAAGAGAACGTGTGTTAAGAGCAACCACTTTAAGATGTTCTTCAAAATATTGAAACTGTAAGGATCAATAGAGGCCAACTCCTGAAGATCTGGGAATGTTTTCAGCACCTGTTTACGTAAAGCAGCAGGACCAAGATTTAACCAAAGGACGGTAATGCTTCGTCCTATAAGAGCAGAAGCTGTAAGGAAATCAATGGCCTCAAAGATACCACATTCTCTACTTTGTAGCATTCGAATGGCATAATGCCACAATCGCTCACTCAATGTTTTATCTGCAGCGACATCTGCCCAAATGTCCTGAGCCATACTCTTTTCAGCTTTGGTTATGTATCCAGTAACATACCGAGCTACAGCTGTGGAATTATCAGCCACAAATTGGACATCAATGTTTGCATTCCACAACAGCAAAATGAGTGCGTTGTAGTCATTGATGAATTGTGAATCAAGAGAACGTTTCAAACTGTATGTTCTCTTTGGAGTTTTTTTCTGAACAGTATGTCGAACAGAAGACATGACACTGTTTATTTCTGAAGTAGCTCGTACTGGCCTTGGAAATCCAAAGCGACATTTAGTGTAGTGTTTTCCTGCACTAAAATAACGTCGCTGACAGTATTTGCCACATTTGTGGCGTTGAAAACGCAGCACTTTATCACGTAAATCTTTGTTAGCTGTCTCAGAAGGAACATCACAAGTAATGTACCTTTCGATGAATGCTAGAACTTCAGCATTGGGATTTAAGTCCAATTTTGGAGCATCTGTCACCCACAACAGCATGTGGATGTGTGGCGCGCCTCTACTTTGATATTCTTTGCGCCAAAAATGATGCTCTACAAGACCAAGAGGAGGATGATCTTTGTTGCAAATCAAGCGTAACATTGCTTGAAAGCGATGATCAAAGTAGCGACAAACAGACACTGGATCAAATGCACACAAATGTGCTGGAGTCATTGCATTGATGCCATCAACATTTGGATGACACTTACGAATGTAAGTAGCTAGGTCTTCCCAGCCATACTCAGCACAACTTAAAGTTAGAAACCAAGTAGGTGGTCCAAGGTATCGCATCATGCAACGCAATTCAGAGTATCTTCGATTCCAATAGCCTTTGGTTGAACGAAGAACAGAGAAAACATTAGTGATGCTTGCCTCTAAAACTTCATCATGTACATTGACTTTATCAACAATGTCTTTAGCAGTGACATTTTGGAATCGAGTTCCAGTTTTTAAAGTATGAGCAACTGCATGACACACTGTACTCAACTCACTTTCAAAAAGAAGATGGAAGATGTACTCAATATTTGTTCGAAATCGTGTGTCTTCACTATATAGTCGAGTAATTCTGTAGTCAGAAGCAGAAATCCTAACAGGCCGATCATCCAATCGGCCTCCTCTGCCAGTAGGAAAAAGCATAGGAAAAGCACATGGCTCCACATCCTTGTTAAAAATACTGACTGGTGGGGCTTTGGCTTTTTTCATTTGAAATAAATCCAAAGTTTCACCAAGAATATCTCGTGACTCAACTGGATGTATACTGTAGTGCTCATACATTTGTAGACGTTCTTGTGAATGCACAAGTTCAAATTGTCCACGTTCCAGTGTTTCAATTCCTGGGAGAGTACGTGTTTCCAAATGTTCTTGTATGTCTACATCCCTGTAGTACATATTATTCTCCTTCAGGTATTGTAGAGCACTGCGTAATTTGGGAATATTTAAAATTTGCTGCCAGATTTTCTTCTCTTTTGTAGCAACTCCATTGACTAACACAAAGAGAGATTGACATTGTTGATCTTCAATGCCCAAAGTTTGTACATTTTCAGTGAGATCTAAAGGTAAGTAGACCACTTTACCTTTTAATCCCTTAGCAAGTTCCTTAGCAGGAAATCGTGAAGATTTAGTTTGAAGCCTCACGATGACTTGAAAACTGTGCAATTTTTGGATTGCAACCACCTCAAATGGATTTAAATTCTGTAAAGAAGGTGGTATAGGGAACAATTGCATTCCATTGAGCACACTGCGTGGAGGAATAACATTCATGTTGAAAGATTTATAACAGTGAAGACAGAAAAGAAGTTGGCTCAAAGAATGAAATCTGTCTTCAACAATGATATAAGAAAGCATTTGTGCCCAAGCAGTATCAACTGCATCACCAACTTTGTCAAGAAGATCAACAGAACGCACAGTGAGTTTGTAGCAGTTCCGTCGACAGGATACACAAACATGTATAGGGAATTCAGTGGCAGCAATATCAAATGCAGCCATTTGTGATCCAAAAGTTTGCAATAAATATGTGAAAGAAAGATGACTGTCATCTGAGCCTTCAACATTTACAGAGATAGCAACTTCACTTTCTGAAGTGAAGAAAATGTCACGAATAGTTTGTAATAAAAGCTGTAACTCAGTAGGTGTTCCAGAAACCAAACAACTGTTTAACTGAAACAAGTATTTAATTGGTCTCTTTGCCTTATAAATGGTAGACAGAACAGATCTGATAAAGGTATGGTGTGAAGCCAGCATCCGAATATGATGCAAAATGCTTGGACATACACCTTCTGAAAGGCAAGCAAGTGAGTGGCCTAAGCGTCTAGTGTATTGGCGAAAAGGGCATTCGCCCATGTTTGCAATCATAGATATTTTTGACTTGACTGATCTTTTCTTATTGTAATTTATGACAAATCTGCGAAGAATCTGACGAGTTGTAAGCCTTTTATTACACTTGGAAGTGCAATCCCAAACATATTTAATGATAGGATCTTGAGGCTTTGAAAGAGAAGTAGCATCTGGGGAGGAGAAATCACCTGTCTCTCTTCATGTGCAATAAGTTCACCATGAACGCATTGAAAAGACCTGCCACTCTCATCTACTGCCAAAGACGGCAAGTTTTCAGTATAATACATTTCATCATGAAAATACCTCTCTGTGAAAGAAGTATGTTGCCACTGGCCACCAAGGACTTTACAAAAGTTGGATGGTGTAAGCCTTTTAGAGGACAAACATTTTGTTGCCAACTCATGTATTGTCTGATCTAAAGATTGAATTTCTCTCAACACCTTCCCAAAAAGTTTATTTTTAATGGTAAAAACTTGGTCAACTAAATCCTGTGTTTTTACTTTGAGCAATTATTGCTCAAATTTGTGCTTCTTTCGCACTTGCTTCTGTAACAAATTCGTAACAACACGTTGCCTGAAGGACTTATTCCGTAATTCTTTCATTCGCACTGCCAAATGAGTATGATAGCGAGTATTTGCTATGGACTGTAAATGAGGTTGTTGAACCTTACGTACAGCTCGCCTTCTAACTGTAGGAGCTGGACTAGGCACATTCATTGGTACCTCATCCTGCCTAGTAGTTGGCAATTCTA
>JASCRC010752928.1:0-10293 GCA_030264455.1 Desmognathus abditus
AGCTGAGCACTGAAAAGTGCTCTCCTGGGCGTGCAGCGGAGCGTGTGCGGAGTGCAGCTGAGTGGCCGTCTACGGCCATAGTACCCGTTTACCTGTCGTCTTTAAGCAAGGTTCCCTTGCAGTGATCCCGTGTCTGCTGTGTTACAGCACCGTCTGTGCTGCTATCCCTTGTGGTCAACCGGGCGACCCAAGGTGTCTCTGGTGAATTCTTGTGGTCAACAGGGCGACCCAAGATTGTGGTACAGAACTACAACATCCAGTTTACATCGCGGCGGAGTGCTCCTCCCCCCCCGCCTGCGCGCTCAGGTGTGGCAGCTGAGCACTGAAAAGTGCTCTCCTGGGCGTGCAGCGGAGCGTGTGCGGAGTGCAGCTGAGTGGCCGTCTACGGCCGTCCAGGGCCGTTCGAGGCTGGGCTGGGCCACCCCTCTAACATTGATTATTTGACCGTCTCTTTGGTGAGTCCTATTGATTATCGTTCACTTGCTGCAATAATGGTACGCACCCGTGCTTTTTCCAAAAAGGGGTCGGACATGGCAATAGGGGGAACGGCCAGCACCCCCCTTGCGAAAAATCAAGCAAGTATACAAAACTATTTTCCATTGGCTATTGATGCAGTCGCAACAATGACCGCAGCCTTAGAAGTCGTCTCTCAAGATAACTTTTCAGCCAATGCTACTGCTGCTAATCAACCTAATGTTTTGAATGACTCGCAAATTGTAACATCTCCTTCTAAAAACTTGGCTGCTCAGGGTGAACGTACCTTTGGCCAGGACAATGTTGATCTGTCGGTTAATCTCTCGGCAGACATTTTAGAGATCTTAGTCAATAGCGACCCAAGTTCAGGGTTAAACAACGCCATTGATCGACTCCCAGAAGTTTCAGAGGCACGTGACCTGAGGCTTCAGATCTTGAATAATTCATATACTAACCTAGTAGCCTCAGCATGTAATGATCTGCCAACAGTAATAGCAAACCAGCAGACATTCGACAATATGCCAAATTCATCCTTAGTGCTCTCTACGAGGGGCACTGGGTCGACTCAAACTGACCCTACTCCACCAACCATATGCTATCCTATTCCAGTGGAAATTTTAGAATGCATGTCTAACACCCTTTGCAGACTGGTTACTTTGGCTGCAGAACAGAAAAAAATCATCGAACTCACCCAGACAAAACTCTTAGACTTCCAGACCATTACAAATAAAAATTTTGGTTTATTGAGAGGCTCATTAAACGAAAAAGGCAAACAACTAGAGGAAGTCTTAAAAAAAGAAGACGAAATTAAGAAAAATCAACAAAATGACCACGCCTTGAACACACAAAACGTAAAAGATCTTCAAAAAATTGTTAAATCTTTGACTTCAGTAGAATTTAAGGTAACCAATTTGATTGCCGAATATAGGACAACAGAAAAGGAAAGGGCCCAAGGTCTATCTAAACCAGTGCAATCCACAAGTAAAGTCATTCCGCAAGTTACCATGCAGGCGACGGGGCAAGTCACACAGTCCCAAGTAAGAAAGCAAACTTCCTCGATAGCAGTAGGGGAAGAGAGGTGGAATTCGCAGCATCACAGTGGGTCTCAAACCTCCCCCAACCGTTCTGGAAGAAGTAATAGGCCTCCTCCAAATTCAAAACCTTCAGTTCAGAAGAAATCAACTTCCACTGTAAATAGAGGAAGTAGTAACAACCGGAGGGCATTTATTGACCGTAATTCCCTCTCTTTCCTCCCGATCTTCCCGGAGGAGGATGGGTATATGTACCGCTCTTTTAATATCAAAGCTTTTCTAGACTTATGTCACTGGTGCTTTCCTCTCAGATCAATCTGTCGCAATGATATTGTTAAAATTTCCTACACGGACTGGGATCGATCCACAACGACAACTAACATCTCGTTTGCAGATCCAATAGTCGCGGACACGATTTGGGCAAATAAGGATTTCTTTGTTAGTCGAGGCATCGATATTCTGTCAACATCTAAACCTATAGCTGAGTGGCAAAAATACGTGTCTGACCGTGAAGAGGCCCGTAGAAGTAAATCCCGCTCCTCGGAAAAAGAATGCTTTGATATCTCAGACCCCATTCCACTAAGCCCTGTTGTTCAAGTCAATCCTGCTGAACCAGATTATAAAGCCTTATTCCTTGAAAATGCAGCCAAATTAAATTCTATACTGGAGGCAATGAAAGATTTAGGTGTAGTTGACTCTTTGGATCCTCCAAAGGTGACATCTTCGGAAAAAATGATATCTTCCTAGTCAACAGCCCTGGAGAGGAATCTCATGGAACTGTGCAGGGTGGAAGAACCTGGAAGAGCCTGGTATTGGGGCTTTGATTGAAACAGCGGACTTCGTTTATATTCAAGAAACGTGGGCCACGGACCCCTTGGAACTAGAAGGCTTTTATGCTTTCTCCCAAGTGGCCATTAAAACTACAATGGGACATAACAAGGGTGGAATATCCACCTTTTTAAACTTAAAATGTGATGGTGCTCCGTCTAAAGTTTGGGCGGACCTCCCAGGTATTCTGGTTGTACGTTTTGAAACGCCCAATAATAAGGCTATTCTTTTTATTAATTCTTATTTTAGACCTTGCTATTTGATTTCAGGTAATTACTCGCTTTTTTTTGATAAGTTGATGCTGCTGTTGTTTGATTTGAAAGCCAACTACCCAGATGACTTGATTATCTGGGGAGGGGATGTGAACCTTAGAATGGATAATCCATTATTATTTGTTGATTGGGACGACCTCTACTGTGATTTGCCAGATTGGAATATTTCCCCTAATTGTCAACCTTACACCCCCTCAATTGTTGAACTAGCCTTTAGAGATATTCTTGCTAGTTTCTCTTTGACACCCATTGCCGGTCGGTTTAAGGGTTCCCTTGTGAATACAGAAACGTTCAAACGGGGTACAGCTGCCTCTTGTATCGACCATTTTTTTGTTGAAATCTCTATGTTTTGGAATATACAGTTCTATGAGGTAAAATGGTGCTGTCGCAGTGATCATGCTATGCTAATTTGCGAACTCCGTTTGAATAAAGGTGATAAATATATTATGAATCATGGGCATTCCGAGGCTGTTGTGATTAATAATACATGCCGGGTTAACTGGAGATACTGCAACTCGGATGCATTTTCGGTAGATTTAGAAAATCAGATACAAAAATGGGTTTTTAACTGCACATTTAACGACCTCAACCCCCATGAGGCTTATATGCTATTGTGCAATGAGATGAAAAACTTATCCCTCAGGAAGGTAAATGAGAATAATTGTAATGTGAAACCCTTTAATAGTCAAGACTGGTTTGATACTGAGTGCAGAGCTGCTCGCAGTGAATTGTGGCGGCATCGTAGATCTCTACAGAAAGCTTGCTCCTCCATCTCTCCTTCTTTTAAGGCAAGACAAAAGAATTATAAAGCTTTAATAAGTTCAAAAAAATTCCAATTTCATGATCGAATTAATTCTTATTTAGTAAACTGTTTGGTAACAAAGGATTCTAAGGCCTTTTGGTTGGAAGTCAATAGGTTAGCCTTTCCGAGGGTAAACTGCTCACCGTTGGCTTTGATCTCAGCGGCTTGCTGGTCAGCATACGCTCAAACTTTATTTTCCTCTGGAGCTCTGCCTGCTGCTGGATATCCATTAGATAGATCGATCTGGCCGACTACTCCGAATAACATAAGGATGGCAGCGAGTTCTTTAAATAAGTCTAGGGCCGCTGGGCCGGATGGCATTCCCCCTATTTGCTGGCTGAATAATTTGGATTCTTGGGCAAAAGTAATTGGCCCTACTATTGAATATTGTCTTTCCTCGTTGTCCATCCCTGATAGTTGGAAGGGCTCTCTGTTGTTTCCTCTTTATAAAAAAGGTTTAAGAACTATCCCCCAGTCATATCGACTTTTAGCGCTTTTGGACTCGGGGGGGAAACTTTTTGCTAAAACTCTTCTCAATGATTTACAGCTATGGGAATCTGCACATCATATCTTACCGGAAACTCAGATAGGCTTTCGCAGTGGTTTCTCCACAATTGATCACTGCTTAGTGTTAGATTTAATTTTAAACAAATATGTAAAGCATCGTTTACTTTCTGTGTATGCCTGTTACATTGACTACTCTCAGGCGTTTGACAAAATTTCACGCCCCCTGCTATGGAGTAAACTCCAAAAACTTGGTTGCCCGCAGGGTTTAATAAACTCAATTCGTCTTCTATATACGGATACCTGGGTGCAAGTCAGGTGGGGCCCTAAGGGCGAACTGACTGAAAAAATCAAAACATCTGATGGTTTAAAACAAGGCTGCGTACTCGCGCCTTTTTTGTTTAATGCATATATCACTGATTTGTTTGAACTCATGGAATCTGCAAACTCAATCTCACCTAAAATGGGAGGGTCAAAGATCGGATTGATGGCCTATGCGGATGACATGGTTTTACTCGACCTGACTCCTACGGGCCTTCAATCTAAGCTTGATAGTTTAAATATGTATTGTATAAAGAATGCTATTAATATCAATCTGTCTAAAACCAAAATAGTCTGCTTTGGAAAACGACCTAAAAACTACAGTTGGCATATCTCTGATAAAATTGTGGAGATTGTTGACCACTATGCCTACTTGGGTATTGACTTTAAGTACAACAAAAAGTGGGATGTTCAAATAAATAAATCAAAGGTCAAAAACTCCCTGATTACCAATGCCATTTGTAAATTAAAATGGTCAGGCTCCTTGAAAAATGTGAAGAGCATCAAAACAATCTATAAAGCAAAATGGTATACTTCCGTTACATATGGCTATGAGGTCTGGGGGAATGATGTAAAAAATGCAGCTACAATTGAGAGCTGGGAGAAGAGTTTTTGGCGTAGGATTCTTGGGTTATCACAATCCTCCTCCATGTGGCCAATATACCTTGACCTAGATATCTGCCCAGCGGTAGAATGGTTAGACTGGAAAGCCTGGAAGTATTTTGTGAAAAACTGTTATAATGAGAAACTGGTGGCCAAATGTATTAGAGAGGCCTGGCTGAGTCCTCGCTGTTATGAATTTGTTAGCAGGATGAAGCAGATCTCCTTAAAATATGATTTGGGCACCCCGGTTATGCAAACGCCCAACCCAATTGTGATAGTTCCCTTTCTGTGTCGTGAAAAATTCATCACCTATGGGTTTGGAAGATGTATGCAAAATATTGCGAAATTAGAAACTTTAAAACTGTATAAAGATATTAAAACACATAAGGGATTGTATGAGGTTTTCTCTACTTGTAACAACTGGGCGATTTTAAGATCAATTTTGAAACTACGATACGGGATTATACCTGTAGAATGGTATAGGCTAGCTTGGTCAAAAATCCCAAGGGAAATGCGTTATTGCCCCACATGCTTAAATCTGATTGATGACGTAGAGCATTTTGTGGTGGTCTGTCCGGCCTTTCAAATATTACGGGTGAAATGGCTTTCAAAATATTTATGCAAGGATGTAATTAACTTGAAATTAATTTTACAGGAAAATGAATTTTGTTATTTAGTAAGGATATCCTTATTTTTACGTGATGCTTTTCTTTTAAGAAACATTCAAATATAATCTTAGTTTATTGTTTTATGAAGTGTGTGTTGTGTAGGCATTTGGAATTTATTTCTCTGTTTGTGTTTGTATTTTCTGTTTTTATACCAAATTTTGGTAAAAAAATAATAAATAAACCAATTAAATGAAGAATATTACATTTATACATATCTGCATCCAAAAAAAGGGTAAATAAAAGGAAGTACAAGAAGAGTAAATAAGATGAGCATAAACGGAAGTACAAATACAGATACAAAAACACAAAAAACAAAAATGCACTAAAGGGCTAGTATTTTAACAATTTTAACAGTAAAGTAGGTCTAAATCTAAAATTAAATTAGGGCGTCTAATAGTTCCCTCACTCAACTAAAGAAACAGACAAGGATTCATTCGTATCGGCATCTTCTTGAAAAAGTAGATAAGTGTAAAGCGGTCCCCAAACCCTACGAAATTTGTTAACACTACCTCGGTTAGACAGAATATTAAGTTCGAAATAGTAACTTTCCAATAATTGTTGTTGCCAGGTTGTCCCCATGGGTACTATGCCAGAAATCCAGTTCCTGGTAATTGTTAGTCGTGCAATAGCCATGGCGACCATCATGAATGTCTGAATTGATAAATTCAGAGTCGGGGAATAACCAAATAAAATCAGATCAGTTGACATTTCCAAAGTTATTTCGCAAATCTTGGTTAGTTCTTTGAAAATATATTTCCAATATCCAAGAAGCTTAGGGCAAGTAGCCAACATGTGTATAAGGTCTGCCCCCAAAGCATCACATCTATTACATTTAGATAAATTAGGTATATTAAATTTAACTCCTTTTTCAGGGGTAAAATAAAGACGGAAGAGAGTTTTGTAGCTATTCATTTTCAATTTAGCTGGCAAAAGCGTTTTATTGGAAAGTTCTATGATTTGCCGCATATTCTCTGTTGTAGGAAAATCGGTCCCCAAAGAGCGTGACCACTTTTGAGCCGTAGGCTCCAGATCATGCGGGACACTAGTTATTAACACAGCATAGTAATGTGAAATCCTTGCATTCTTATCGAGGAAGCTCTCTACCAAAATATTAGTAGCCTCATAATCATGTCTGGTTTTTGACTGGAGATAAATCTCCCTTATCTGGAGATATTTAAAAAAATGCCGAGCCGATAAATTATATTGTTGAGTAAGGTCCTCAAATGTACGTAGTACTTTGTCTTTTATGACCGATCCTAGTGTTATAACACCTTGCCTAGCCCAAATACCTGAAATCGCATCTGTAATCGTGGGTGAAAAGCTATCATTTCCCCACAATGGAGTATACTCAGAAAAAAAGTCAACTTGAAATTCTCGCATAATATTACGCCATATTCTAATATATCCCTTGATAAGTGCTGATTTAATATGGCTGAATGACGCATTATTAGGATACTGAAATAAAAAGTTAACCCGGTTCGGGGGAAGAAGGATGTCGAATGTGGTGAAATATTCGCTAGAGTTTTGAATTTCTGCAAGACGGCCGCCCATAGCCGCCCAATAATAAAACCGAAAATCAGGCAGCTGAAGGCCACCATCTTGTCTCCGTAGACGAAGCCAATCATATGCCCGACGTGTGGCTTTTTTTGCCCAAATAAATGAATTTATAATGGATCTCAATTTAGAAAAAAAAGAGAGAGGGACGAAAATAGGTAGCGCTCTAAACAAATACAGATATTTAGGTAAAATAGTCATCTTGACTAAATTGATTCTTCCAATCATAGATAAAGGCAGAGATTGCCAGCGGGAAATTAATTGTTCAGTGTTTTTAAATAAATTATCATAGTTGAGTTCTCTCATAGTTTTAAATATAGGATGAAGATAAATACCCAGGTATTTAACCGATGTACACAAATATGGGGATAGATAGTGAGGGTTATTAACCGCTAAAACCTCAGTTTTATCTGAGTTCAATTTATACCCAGAAATTACTGCAAAATCAGAAGTGGCCTGAATGATATTAACCATAATATCTTGAGTGCTATTAGTGAAAATAGCTATATCGTCCGCGAATGCGGCTACTTTAATGGGTCCAACTTGTGTTAGTATCGGTGGAATACCTGGGTCATGAGTCAAAGCCTTCAACAATGGCTCAATATAAAGAGCAAACAATGCGGGTGAAAGTGGGCATCCCTGTCGAGTTCCTCTCTTTATAGGAAATAACGGCGTAGTAACCTGATTAATAATAACTGCAGCTTGAGGAGTTTTATAAAGTGTTTGGATGTTTTTAATGAACAAATCCGGAATGCCGAAACGGCGCATGACGCGCCATAGATACTCCCAATTGGATCTGTCGAACGCTTTCTCAGCATCTAATAGAATTATGGCTAGTGGAGACTGTTGCAAATTGGAGTGATCAATAAGAATTGAGGCTAAATTAGTATGAGCTGTGGTAGAACGACCCTGAACAAAACCATGCTGAAATTTGGAAACTAAAGTCGGAAGGTGACGATTTAATCTCGTGGCTAATATCTTGGCATATAGTTTACCATCGACATTCAATAATGAAATAGGTCTATAAGAGCCACACTCTTTAGAGTTTTTCCCTTTTTTAAGAAAGACCGATATGTTAGCCACCTGCCAACTATCTGGAGTAGGTTGGCCTTCCTGGATAGAATGGCAAAGATCCAATAATAGAGGTTCAATTTCCCTAGAGAAACATTTGTAAAACTCCCCTGGAATGCCATCTGGACCAGCAGCTTTACATAGGGGAATAAATCTAAGGGCCAGTGTTAGTTCCTCAGTTGTTATTAAATGAGTCAGATCTTCACAGGCTTCTAAATCTAAAGCAGGATATGGAAATTTGGAAAGATAATCATCTATTGTATTACCTAACGGATTAATATTCTCATGATAAAGTAATTGGTAATACTCTAAAAACCGTTGTTGAATGCCTATTTCACTCGTCACCAAGTTCTGTTGTGTGTCATAAATCCCTTTAATGGTTTCGTTAGATCTTTTTTCCTTGGATTGCATAGATAAAATTCTACCTGAATACTGGCTAAACTCGTACATCTTCTGACCTTGAATTTGCCTATTTTTAAGTATTTTTTCTTTCTCAATGGTGTGCAGTTCAATCTGTAAAGCCTTGATTCTATCTAATTCATTTTCAGTCCTTTGTCCCAAACCCGTCTGATCCGCATGTGCATTTTGAAGTTGAAGCAATCGTAGTCGTAATTTAGCGACACATTCGTCCTCAATCCGTTTCCTTTTAATAGTATAGCTTGTGACAAAACCTCTAATATAAGCCTTAAAGGCATCCCAGACAATATGTATATTGGCAGATCCTTGATTAATTTGGATAAACTCGATAAGAGCCTGTCGTGTTTCCTCAACAAAAACTAAATCTTTAATTAATTTCCTATCAAAAGTCCAACGTCTAGGGTGAGTTGTAAAGTTAAAATTCTTAACAGACAATTTAATAAGTCCATGATCAGATATATGTATAGGAAAAATTTGAGATTCACTAAATTGTTCAAGTTCCTTAGAAATCAAAAAATAGTCCAGCCTTGAATATTGGTCAAAACGATGTGAATAAAAGGTGTACTGTTTTTGTAAAGGGTTCTTCTGTCTCCAAATATCAGTCAAGCCCATATTGTCTATTACCCCAATTAAATAATCTCTAGATTTAGACATATATTTAGATCCAGACGATCCTGTCTTATCTCTATGTGGATCAAGAGGAACGTTATAGTCCCCACACAAGATAAAAGGATGTGAAAAGGGCGCGGCCTCTAATTGAATTTGCTGCCATATTTGTCTATCATCATGATTAGGGCCGTAAATAACTATAACTGAAAATCTTCTATTTCCAGAAATAGTACATAGCACGTGGAGCCAACGACCCTCTTTGCAGTTCTGTAGATGAGTAACAGATATATTAGGATTAAAATTTAGCAATGCTACGCCCCTAGTATGTTGGGGAGCACAAGCAGTAAAAATATTCCTAGCCCCAAATTTTTTAAGAATAGATAGGTCTTTTTCCATCAAATGTGTCTCCTGTAAGCATACAATATCAGCTCTAAAAGATTTAACATAATGAACAATATGGTCCTGCTTATCCCTATTCAACATCCCATTAACATTCCAACTAATTACGTTTAAAGCCATAAAATAAGACTTAATAGCACATTTATAAATTCATAATAAACAAAAAAAAATTTTAATCGGCATTGTTTCCTTTTTTTTCCATTTCCTTCTTTTTTCACTTCCTTTATTCTTTCCCAATTACTTATAGCTAAGTGTAAAATTAAACCCGGTGCAGTTAAAGACAGATTCTCATTTACTCCCCCTCCCGGACCCAGTTTCCTTAACTGGGGCCCTGCTTCCCTCATACCACCCAGCCTCTGAGGCTTAACTATTTCAGGCGCTATAAAAGCGCTGGGGACTAGATAACAATCCGGGAGCCCACCCCTCCTAAACAAGGTTTAAGAAAAAATTAATGAGCCATAACAACATCTACAGATGGTTGTTGAGTTGACGTGAGGCGATCTAACTCAGTTTGTGCCTCTTCTTTAGAGTAGCAAAATCGAGTACGGTTTCCCATAATAACTTTCAGTCGTGCTGGATCTTGAAGATAAGCAGAAGCTCCTATTTTACGAAATTTATCAATATAAGGTTTGAGTTCCCATCTAGTTGTTGCAGAAATGGGTGAAATGTCGGTTCGGGAAAATAGGAGCATTCCTTCATAACTCCTTGGTTTGTTGGGTCGTGTTAATTTAGCCATTTCA
>JASCRC010764000.1:0-10139 GCA_030264455.1 Desmognathus abditus
AGAAATGGTGTAAGAGAGAATTGATTTACACTTTATAAACTTACTCTATTTATTATGGCTTTGGTCGCACCCTCCAGGAGTCTAGAGCCAGCAGGATGCCATTCCTACACCCTAAGATGTTATATTTGCTGGTGTTAATGAAGGCGAAATGTCTTTCTTTTCTATAATGGTATTTAACAAGGATTCATGTAGACTGCAGATGCTGTCCCTAAAGGCCCAGGCATGTCTTTCAAGGCTGGCTGAAGAAGCACTGCCATCTAAACTAACAAATTGCCTACCTGACCTTGTTTGAAAGGAAATATGATGCTTTTTAAGATGTCTTACTGTTGCACACTATACTGCATTGCAGCAATTTAGTCCTAACGTGTACATATTTTAATTTCGAAGTCTGGTAGGAAAAGTTGATCATTAAGAAAAATGCAGCTCCTTTTGTAAAATATATTCTGTTTGTCTCTCCTGCTCCCCTCGCTTGGTTGTTTGTATTTGTTGCTCTATGTGTTGGCGTTCCAACACAGGTACTCGCCGCATTTCATCCCGTCACCGCGGCTGCCGCAAACTACCCCGCGGCATTCTGGGAAACGTAGTTTTACGTTCCCTGTGTTTCTCACTGTGTTATTTGACACTACACAGTTTGAGTGTTTTTCATCTCACTCGTCGCGTCTTCTTTTCGAGACGCACCCTTCTCGATTTCTTCCAACTCGTGGTAAGCTGTTACAAACCCCGTTTTCGTGGGTTTATTTATTATAAGGTTATCTCTTACCAACGTAGAAGACGCTAAGGTTTAAATCTACCATCCTTGCAATCTCAGCCTCCTAATTATCTGGCTGGTCGGTGCATAGTGTTTTTGTGTCCGCCCCCCTTCCTAGGTCAGTTTACTGTAGGGTACCTTAGGTTCCAGCATTTCAGCCCCTCCTTTAGCAGCAGTTTTAGTCCCTTGCCTGGTTAGCCCCATAGGTTGCAGTCCTCAGTGTTTTTTCCCTTGTGTTTGTTATTGAATCCTTTTAGGGTCACTATTGCACCGCTCTGGGTTTTTCTCCTCTACAGGTTTTCCCAGACACTGGCGTTTTGCCGCCAACCGACATTCGTAGTACGAATAGCGGTCGGCGGCTCTTCGCTAAAAACTTCAAGCTGCGTTACGACAACAGAGGTAAGCCTGCCTAAGCGTGACAGGTTGATACGCCCAACAAAACTGTTCCCTTCTCTGGAAACGGTCACATGGCTACCTCTGAGCAGCTCACTGCCGCTGTCAAACAGCTAAATCAACAAATTGCAGATTTACAAGCTGCTAGTGCTAACGACATCCAGGTTCTGAACCAGCAAGTGCAGCACCTAACTACTGAGAATGCTGCATTGAGGCAACTTGTGGCTCATAAACCTACAGTTGTTTTAGAGCCTTCTACACAGGAGATAGTCTTGTCTAAGTACAATGGAGAACCAAAGAGACTTCGTGAGTTACAGACTGCATATAAGGCACATTTTGTATTCCACAGTGCAGCTTTTCCTACAGGTAAATCCAAGGTAGGATTCCTGGTTAAGCACTTTTCGGGACATGCCCTCACATGGGCTGAACAGTACATTACCAATGATGATCCCATACTAGCTGACCTTTCTCGTTTCGAAACCGAATTCCTGGCAATGTTTAAAAGAGAACAATGCTCCCATGGCTTGGAAGATCAGTTGCTTGATTGTAATCAAGGCAATAGAGACTTAATGGCTTATGTGGCACAATTCCATGCCCTAGCCGCACAGTTAAAATGGCCAGAAAAGGTACAGTTGGCAATTTTCAGACGTGGTTTAAGAGATGACATCAAGGACGAATTAGCCAGGGTCGACAAACCTGTTACCATAAAAGCATTGGTGGATTTAGCATTGCAGATCGACTACAGAATCTCCGAACGTAGATCTGAGAGACGAAAAACAAATCCTGTTCGACTGAGTACTCGTCCCTTAGAAGTCCGAAAGGAAAAGGTAACTCAAAGTTCCGAAGAACCAATGCAAGTAGGAGCCGCCCGTGGGCCCCTCTCAAAGGAAGAACGTCAACACAGGCTTTCCAAGGGTCTATGCCTATATTGTGGGCTTTCTGGTCACCTTGTAAAAAATTGTCCAACAAGACCGACTTTAAACTAAATCACTCGATGGGTAGCAAGGACGTACCCTCATGTGTTTTTCCCAGTCCTTCACAAAGCTCCTTACCCCGCTACACCCCACCTAGTAGGGCCTTACTCACGTTATCCATGGTCCTGTGTTGGAAGATAGGTTCTGCTATGTTTCAAGAACCTATAGTGGCCCTCATCGACTCTGGGGCAGCGGGCTGTTTCATTGATCAGGATTGGGTGGCGAGTAAAGGAACCCCCATAGACACTAAAGAGAACCCTACTCTTGTTCAAACGGTAGATGGCTCTCCTTTATCTTCCGGACCCATCATACATCAGACTAGACCTCTATTTTGCAAACTAGATATGCATACCGAAATTACGGTCTTTGATGTTATATCGTCTCCCCATTATCCGTTAATATTAGGAATCACCTGGTTACGTTATCATAACCCCTGGATAAACTGGGAAACAGGAGTAGTTGGTTTCAATTCTCCCACCTGCATTTCCAGGTGCTTAAAATCTGACCATTGGTCTAATGTACAATTCCTAGGTAATACAGGAAACAAGAAACAACAGGACGACATTCCTATTGAGTATCGAGATTATGTTCAGGTATTTTCCAACCCGGAAATAAAACCTCTTCCGCCTTTACGACCCACCTTAGATTGCTCAATTCCCACCTTACCAGATACCGTAGTACCCTTCGGTAGAATGTATCGTCTTTCGACTGCTGAAAAGGAAATATTACGGGCTTATTTAGATGAAAATTTGGCTCATGGTCTCATCCGCCCTTCTCACGCTGCCGCCGGGGCCCTGCTCTTTTTCGTCTCTAAAAAGACGGGCGATCTGAGACCGTGTATAGACTACCGCGGTCTCAATAAGATTACCATAAGGGATCGCTATCCCTTACTGCTCATAGCCGACATCCTTGACGCGGTAGCTGGTGCCTCATGGTACACCAAGTTAGATCTCAGGGGCGCCTATCATCTACTTCGTGTAAACCCCCCGGATGTATGGAAAACCGCATTTAGAACTCCGTTTGGTCTCTTTGAATATCAAGTTGGGGCATTTACCCTTTGGTCTGGTAAATGCCCCTTCAATATTTCAACGATTCATTGATACTATTTTCTCCGACTTACTACAGATATCGGTAATCGTCTACCTAGACGATATCCTCATCTTCTCTCACACTGAACAAGAACATGTCCGACATACTATAGAAGTACTGCGTCGACTTCAAGCAAATCAGTTATGTTGTAAGCCTGAAAAATGTTTGTTCTCAGCTTCTCAAGTCGAATATCTGGGATACATCTTGTCTGCCCAGGGCCATGCCAGGGATCCACAGAAGGTTTCGGCCATCCTTCAGTGGCCAGCACCAACTTCCATTAAAGCCTTACAACGCTTTCTCGGTTTAGCAAATTATTACCACCAATTCATAAAGAACTTTTCTTTTATTGTACTACCACTCCTTACCTTGCTACAAAAGGACGCTTCGTACTCTTGGTCCTCGTCTCAGCAACAAGCCTTTGAGTCCTTGAAAACAGCCTTTACCACTGCACCATGCTTGAGAGCGGTGGATGATCTACAGCCCTTTATTTTAGAGACAGATGCATCTGACGCAGCTATAGGAGGAGTACTTCTCCAGATTCAAAAGGATGACAACCTTGAGCATCCTGTAGCCTTCTTCTCGCGGAAACTCAATAGCGCGGAACGTAATTATTCTACGTTGGAAAAGGAGCTTTTGGCCATTCGCCAAGGTTGTATAGAATGGAGACATCATTTAATGGGAGCGCGTCAAACATTTGTCATTCGTACAGATCATAAAAATCTTTCCATTCTCAATACTATGGATTGTCGTAATTCTCGTCAAGCCCGCTGGGCGTTTTACTTTTCTCAGTTTGATTTTAGCGTCACTTATATACCAGGAACCAAGAACGTAGTGGCGGACTCCTTATCTCGCATTTATGAAGTGGAAGACTCACTTCTACCATCCTCTCCTATGTTTGTAGACAAACCTTTTGTATTCGCCCTTCTTGACCCTCTAGCTTGCATCAAACATGATGTAATATCCACACCTTTGGATGAGCTCCTTAAGCAGAAAGAGTTTTCCCTTAAGGATGACCTCCTTTATAGGTACGAAACGGTGGTTCTTCTCTCAAATGAGACTCGTAGATGGGCCGTGGGTTAATTTCAGGATTCCCCTTTTGCAGGACACCGAGGCGTGAGTTCCACTCTATCCGCCTTATCTCGTTTCTTCTGGTGGAAATCTATGGCTAAGGATGTTAAATCCTATGTCTCCACGTGCCCCATCTGTTGTCAACATAAAAGGGCACCTGGTAAACCCATGGGTCTTCTCCATCCGTTACCGTTGGCTCCGTCCCCATGGCACACTGTTTCTCTGGATTTTATAGTGGGGTTACCTTGTTCACAAAAGTATGACACCATTCTGACTATCGTTGATGCCTTCACGAAGATGTGTCACTTTGTACCTTTAAGAGGCCTTCCCTCTGCACAGCTACTGGCCTCCATCTTCATACGTGAAGTCTTCCGACTCCACGGTCTGCCAGAGACGCTCATCTCTGACAGGGGGGTGCAGTTCACTTCGCGCTTTTGGACTGCCCTCTGTAAATCCCTGGGTATCAACAAAGCTCTTTCCTCGGCTTACCATCCCCAGAGTAACGGCCTCACTGAACGGATGAACCAGTCACTCAAAGTGTATCTGAGAAAGTTTGTCAACTCCACTCAGGATGATTGGGTTGAATATCTGCCGTTAGCTGCGTTCTCCATTAACAATTCGCCCACAACCTCGACTACCGTTAGTCCCTTCTATGGTCTCACTGGCACACATCCCCGTATCCTTCCGATGCCACTCCAAAGTTCAGAGAAAATCCCCGCTCTCGACAACCATTTGGCGGGTCTTCGTCGTGTTCGTAAGGTCATGGAAACATCCATGAGACAAAACCAAAACCGCATGACTCGAGCAGCCAATAAGAGACGAACGGCT
This sequence comes from Desmognathus abditus, assembly GCA_030264455.1. Taxonomy (NCBI): domain Eukaryota; kingdom Metazoa; phylum Chordata; class Amphibia; order Caudata; family Plethodontidae; genus Desmognathus; species Desmognathus abditus. The sequence continues at coordinate 5,101 of JASCRC010764000.1, forward strand.
GCTCCGGTCTACGCGGTGGGTGACCTGGTGTGGCTATCTTCTTTACATCTGCCTCTGATGTGCTCCAGTAGTGCTTTGGGACCGCGTTTTTTAGGACCCTTTCCTATCATCAGAGTGATAAATCCAGTAAAGTTACAGTTACCTCCCAAGTGGCGCGTACATGCCACATTTCATGTTTCCCTTCTAAAACCTTATACCCCAGACCCATTTACAGACAGAAAGTTACCAATACCACCCCCAGTAATGGGCACAGATGAATATGAAATAGATGGTATCTGTGATTCAAAGATTATTCGAGGGCACCTTTTTTATCTTATCTCTTGGAAGGGCTATTCTGTCTCGGACCGTTCCTGGGAACCCGCTGACCAGGTCAAGGCAGCACATTTGGTTCGTTCATTTCATGCTGCACACCCCACCAAACCCGGTCCTTTAGGGAGGGGGCATGCTGTCGTCCTCCGACGTCGCTCGCGGGTTCTTGGCACCATTAAGTTGACTTCTCGGCACTTTAAACACCACTCTGTCATGGCCGCCTCTGTCTCTCCCTATCTTCCTGATATCACAGCCAATCAGGAGACAAAGGTAAACAACCAATCACTACACGCGCGTGTTGTACTGAAAGCTACTTAGCCCTTAGCTTCAGTCAACACGGCGCGTATCAACGAGCCGGTTTTACTCGCCTTGTTCTCGCTCCCCCTGCCTTGTTCGTTCTCAAGTCTCACCTGAATTCCTGCTTCCTCATCCCCGTTCTCGTATCCTCCGTGTCTTTGGATCCCGTGCCTTTTTGAATTCAGTTCGTCTTTGTATTCTGGTTTCTGTTCTTGTTTCCTGTTTGTCTCTCTTCCTTCCCTCGCTTGGTTTGTTTGTATTTTTTGTTTGTATGTGTTGGCGTTCCAACACAGGTACTCGCCGCACACTGTCCCGTCACCGCGGCTGCCGCAAACTACACCGCGGCATTCTGGGAAACCTAGTTTTATGTTCCCTACATTTCTCACTGTGTTATTGGACTCTACACAGTTTGAGTGTTTTCCATCTCACTCGTCGCGTCATCTTTTCTAGACGCATCCTTACCAGTTTCTTCCAACTTTTGGTAAGTTTTCACAGCCCCCGTCTTCGAGGGTTACTTTACTATAAGACTATCTCTTACCATCGTAGAAGACGCTAAGCTTTAATTCTACTATCCTTGCAATCTCAGCCTCCTAATCATCTGGCTGGTCGGTGCATAGTGTTTTTGTGTCCTTCCCCCTTCCTAGGTCAGTATACTGTAGGGTGCCTTAGGTTCCAGTATCTAGCCCCTCCTTTAGCATTAGTTTTAGTCCCTTGTCTGGTTAGTCCCATAGGTTGCAGTCCTCAGTTGTATTCCTTTGTGTTTGTTAGTGAATCCTTTTAGGGTCACTATTGCACCGCTCTGGGTTTTTCTCCTTTACAGGTTTTCCCAGATACTGGCGTTTTGCCGCCAGCCGACATTCGTAGTACGAATAGCGGTCGGCGGCTCTTCGCTAAAAACTTCAAGCTGCGTTACGAAAACAGAGGTAAGCCTGCCTAAGTGTGACAGGTTGATACGCCTAACAAAACTGTTCCCTTCTCTGGAAACGGTCACATGGCTACCTCTGAGCAGCTCACTGCAGCTGTTAAACAGCTAAACCAGCAAATTGCAGATTTACAAGCTGCTAGCGCCAATGATATCCAGGTCTTGAACCAGCAGGTACAACACCTAACTACTGAGAATACTGCATTGAGACAACTTGTGGCTCATAAGCCTACCGTTGTTTTAGAACCTTCCACACAGGAAGTAGTTTTGTCAAAGTACAATGGAGAACCAAAGACACTTCGTGAGTTCCAGACTGCATACAAGGCACATTTTCTATTTCACAATGCGGCTTTCCCTACAGGTAAATCCAAGGTAGGATTCCTAATTAAGCATTTTTCGGGACACGCACTCACCTGGGCTGAACAATACATCACCAATGATGATCCCATATTGTCTGACTTTCCTCGTTTTGAAACCGAATTCCTGACAATGTTTAAGAGAGAGCAATGCTCTCATGGCTTGGAAGATCAATTGCTTGATTGTAATCAAGGCAATCGAGACTTGATGGCTTATGTGGCACAATTTCATGCCCTAGCTGCCCAGTTAAAATGGCCAGAAAAAGTACAGTTGGCAATTTTTAGACGAGGTTTAAGAGATGAGGTCAAGGACGAACTAGCCAGAATCGACAAACCTGTTACCATAAAAGCATTGGTTGATCTAGCATTGCAGATAGATTACCGAATATCTGAACGTAGATCTGAGAGACGAAAGGCAAATCCTGTTCGATTGAGTACTCGTCCGTTGGAAGTTCGAAAAGAAAAGGTAACTCATAATTCCGAAGAACCAATGCAGTTAGGGGCCGCCCGTGGGCCACTCTCAAAGGAAGAACGTCAACACAGACTCTCCAAAGGTCTTTGTCTATATTGTGGGCTTTCTGGTCATCTGGTAAGAAATTGCCCAACTAAACCGACTTTAAACTAAATCACTCGATGGGTAGCAAGGACGTACCCTCGAGTGTAGACTCTAGTCCTTCACAGAATTCCTTACCCCGCTACACCCCACCTAGTAGGGCCTTACTCACGTTATCCATGGTCCTATGTTGGAAGATTGGTTCGACTATGTTTCACGAGCCCATAGTGGCTTTAATCGACTCAGGGGCGGCGGGTTGCTTCATTGATCAGGATTGGGTGGCGAGTAAAGGAACCCCCATAGACACTAAAGAGACCCCTACTCTTGTCCAAACCGTAGATGGCTCCCCTTTGTCTTCTGGACCCATCATACATCAGACCAGTCCTCTATTTTGTAAACTAGGTATGCACACAGAAATCACGGTTTTTGATGTTATATTGTCTCCCCATTATCCATTGATATTAGGAATCACCTGGCTACGGTACCATAACCCCTGGATAAATTGGGAGACTGGAGCAGTGGGTTTCAGTTCATCCACTTGTATTTCCAGGTGTTTAAAACCTGATCATTGGTCCAATGTACAATTTGTTGGTCACACGGAAAACAAGAAACAACAGGAAAACATTCCTGTTGAATATAAGAACTATGTTAAGGTATTTTCCAACCCTGAAGTAAAACCTCTTCCGCCATTACGACCCACTTTGGACTGTTCCATCCCCACCTTACCAGACGCAGTAGTACCCTTTGGTAGGATGTATCGTCTTTCAACTGCAGAAAAGGAAATATTAAGGGCCTACTTAGATGAGAACTTAGCACATGGACTCATCCGCCCTTCCCACGCTGCTGCCGGTGCCCCGCTCTTTTTCGTGTCGAAAAAGACGGGCGATTTGAGACCGTGTATCGATTATCGCGGTCTCAATAAGATCACCATTAGGGACCGCTACCCATTACCACTAATAGCCGATATTCTCGATGCGGTAGCTGGAGCCTCTTGGTACACCAAGTTGGACCTCCGAGGGGCCTATCATCTGCTTCGTGTAAACCCCCCAGATGTATGGAAAACGGCCTTCAGAACACCATTTGGCCTCTTTGAATATCAAGTTATGCCTTTTGGTTTGGTAAATGCTCCGTCGATATTTCAACGATTCATCGATACCATCTTCTCTGACTTACTACAAATATCGGTAATCGTCTACCTAGACGATATTCTCATTTTCTCTCACTCAGAACAAGAACACATACAACACACTACCGAAGTGCTGCGTCGACTTCAAACACATCAACTATGTTGTAAACCTGAAAAATGTTTGTTCTCGGCTTCTCAAGTCGAATATCTGGGGTACATCTTATCTGCCCAAGGTCATGCCATGGATCCACGGAAGGTTTCTGCAATCCTTCAGTGGCCAGCACCAACTTCTGTCAAAGCATTACAACGCTTTCTTGGTTTGGCAAATTATTATCGACAGTTCATAAAGAACTTTTCTTTTGTGGTATTACCACTTCTCACCTTGTTACAGAAGGACGCTTCATATTCTTGGTCTTCATCTCAACAGCACGCTTTTGATTCTCTGAAAACAGCTTTTACCACTGCACCATGTTTGAGGGCCGTAGACGACTTACGACCCTTTATTCTTGAAACAGATGCCTCTGATGCAGCTATAGGGGGAGTACTTCTTCAACTCCAACCTGATGACAATCTTGAACACCCTGTTGCCTTTTTCTCACGAAAACTCAACAGCGCAGAACGTAATTATTCTACGTTAGAAAAGGAACTCTTGGCCATTCGACAAGGTTGTATCGAATGGAGACATCATTTGATGGGAGCCCGCCAAGCATTTGTCATTCGTACAGATCATAAGAATCTGTCTATTCTCAATACTATGGATTGTCGGAACTCTCGCCAAGCCCGGTGGGCATTCTATTTCTCTCAATTCGACTTTTGTGTCACTTATATTCCGGGAACCAAGAACATCGTGGCAGACTCCTTATCTCGTATTTACGAAGTAGAAGATTCAATTCAGCCATTTTCTCCTATGTTCACAGATAAACCTTTCATATTTGCTCTTCTGGACCCACTAGCCCGCATCAAGCATGATGTAGCTACCACCCCTTTGGAAGAATACCTCAAGGGTAAGGAGTTCTCACTCAAGGATGATCTCCTGTACCGTTATAAAACAGTAGTTCTACTCTCAGACGAGACTCGTAGGTGGGCCTTGGGTTATTTTCATGATTCCCCTTTTGCAGGACACCGCGGCATAGATTCCACTCTATCCGCATTATCTCATTTCTTCTGGTGGAAATCTATGGCTAAGGATGTGAAATCCTATGTCTCCACGTGTCCCATCTGTTGTCAACACAAAAGGGCACCCGGTAAGCCCATGGGCCTTCTCCACCCGTTACCTTTGGCCCCGTTCCCGTGGCACACGGTCACGTTAGATTTCATTGTGGGATTGCCTTGTTCACAAAGATGTGATACCATTCTAACTATTGTCGATGCCTTTACCAAGATGTGCCATTTTGTGCCCTTGAAAGGCCTTCCTACTGCACAACAGTTGGCATCCATCTTCATTCGTGAAGTCTTCCGACTCCACGGTCTGCCGGA
>JASCRC010775079.1:0-16606 GCA_030264455.1 Desmognathus abditus
AAGGAAGGGAATCTCTATGTTGCTATGTTGTTCCGTAAATTTAAGATTGGCATCTTGGTTGTTTAGCCAAATAAGAAACTCCTGCAGGTCACGTTCGTTTCCACTCCATATGAAAAAGACATCGTCTATATATCGTGACCATTTTTTGATTTTATCTTGGAATGGATTCCCTCTGTCATAAATAGTCATTTCTTCAAAATTGGCAACATAGAGGTTGGCCACGCTCGGTGCAAACGTGGCCCCCATGGCAACTCCCTTCCTTTGGAGGAAGATGTCATCTTTAAACAAGAAATAGTTACGGCTCAGAGCCAAATGGGCACACTCCAAAATGAAAATGGATGGACATTTAAATGGAGGGGTTCTGAGATTTAATATATGTTCTAGCACAAGGAGAGCTCCTTCTTGAGGTATATTCGTGTACAGTGCCTCAATGTCTAATGTAACTAACCATTCATCTGCCTGCCGAAATTCTGAACCCTCGATTTTGACAATCATATCCGAAGTGTCACGGACATATGACGTCATATCGAGCACAAAAGGACGTAGATATGTATCTACGAACATCGACAGGGGTTCCAGTACTGATGCAATGCCTGAAATAATAGGACGTCCAGGCGGGGCAGTTGGGTTCTTATGAACTTTGGGAAGAGCATATAGTACTGGAATTAAGGGGTCTTCATTGATCAAGAAAATCGATTCTGGAATGCTAATCCAGTCCCTCTCTAGAGCTAGTTTGACTAAAGACTTGATTTCTGCCACGAGTTCAAGAGTAGGATCATGATTTAGTAACATATAATGCTCCCTGTTACTAAGTTGTTTTCTAATTTCCAATTCATATAGTTCAGTGTCCCAAATGACGATGCCCCCGCCCTTGTCAGCGTTTTTGATGGTAATCGAGGTATCTGCTAGTACCTCGGGACCTATCTGAAGATTGGAGGGGGTAAAATCAGAAGGAGGATGGATTCCAGAGCAAACGTAAACGTTTTAACTCTGGCCGCAAAGTAACCTTTAGTGGATCTTCAAACGCTAGTGGTTCGGATGACGAATCACTTAACCCTCAACAACAACGCCCTTTTTATGGGCGTGGCCATAGACGGGGCAGGGGGCGACGTGGACCCCATTTTCAATTCCACAACATGCAAACCAGATCCCAAAACCCATAAATATAGAGACCATTGGGCCGCACCCTGCACAAGCCCTTTTGCCTACCATCAGTGAGGACTGTCCCTTGCCTATGCCCACCACAGAAATTCCCATCTTCAATATATCGAAGCATATACTAACACAAGTAGAAATTGACCTCCTAAGTAGGGGGATGTCGTTTATTCCAATACAAGGACATAATGATTTCCTTACTCGCATTGAACTTACCAACTTTTTTAGATCTATCAGACTTAAAAAATTCTTCACAGGTCAGACGTATGTAACCCCTCCCAATGAAACAGGACTCCATCCCCCTTCTGACTTTACCCCCTCCAACCTCCAGATAGGCCCCGAGGTACTGGCATTTGAACAATTAATTCTTAAAGATCTAGAGCGCATTGAAAAACAAAACAGAAGAAAAACCTTTAACATCACCAAAGAACAAAATCTTGCTCTTAAAACCTTACAAGCAGATACCTCGATCACTATCAAAAATGCCGATAAGGGCGGGGGCATCGTCATTTGGGATACTGAACTATATGAATTGGAAATTAGAAAACAACTTAGCAACAGGGAGCATTATATGTTATTAAATCACGATCCTACTCTTGAACTTGTGTCAGAAATTAAGTCTTTGGTTAAACTAGCATTGGAGAGGGATTGGATTAGCATTCCAGAATCGATCTTTTTGGTGAATGAAAATCCCCTAATTCCAGCACTATATGCTCTCCCAAAAGTACATAAAAATCCAACTGCCCCACCTGGACGCCCCATCATCTCAGGCATTGCATCAGTACTAGAACCCTTGTCAATGTTCGTAGACACATATCTACGTCCATTTGTGCTCGATATGACGTCATATATCCGTGATACTTCGGATATGATTGTCAAAATCGAGGGTTCAGAATTTCGCCAGGCAGACGAATGGTTGGTCACATTAGACATCGAGGCATTGTATACGAACATACCCCAAGAGGGAGCTCTCCTTGTGTTAGAACATATATTAAATCTCAGAATCCCTCCATTCAAATGTCCGTCCATTTTTATTTTGGAATGTGCTCATTTGGCACTCAGCCGCAATTATTTCCTGTTTAAAGATGACATCTTCCTTCAAAGGAAGGGAGTTGCTATGGGGGCCACGTTCGCACCGAGCGTGGCCAACCTTTATGTTGCAAACTTTGAAGAAATGACTATCTATGATAGAGGGAATCAATTCCAAGATAAAATCAAGAAATGGTCACGCTATATAGATGATGTCTTTTTCATATGGAGTGGAAACGAAAGTGATCTGCAAGAGTTTCTTATTTGGCTTAACAATCAAGACGCCAATCTTAAATTTACAGAACAACACAGCAACATAGAGATCCCCTTCCTTGATATTTTAATTAAATCAGAAGATGATCAAATCTATGTAGATCTATACAGGAAAACAACAGATAGGAACACACTGCTCCAGTTTGATAGTTTTCACCCAAAACATACTAAGGAAAATCTCCCGTTTGGTCAATTCATTCGGTTGCGCCGCAACTGTAGCAAATTGGCAGATTATGACAAACAAGCCGAAGTGCTTAGTCTTAAGCTCCGTGCCCGGGGCTATCCTAACCACCTGGTCAGACGGGCTAGAAAAAGAGCCAGGTTTAATCACAGGGAATGGCTTTTGTCGGAAGAATACAAAAAACAAAATGAGAAAAAAGATCAAATTGTATGTGTGACCACTTTCGACCCTTTGAGTACTCAACTTCGTTCCAGTATTCTAAAAAACTGGCGTGTACTTAACGTTTCAGAAAACGAGTTGAGTAGGCCACTCTTTGCTTATAAAAGACAAAAAAATTTAAAAGATTTTTTGTCCTTTTCTTACCGCCCCACTGCCCCTGCCACTCCTGCTACTAATAATTTGGAACGCATGCTCAGCCTACCTCCCATTATAGGGCACCACAAATGTGGAGATTGTTCCTTCTGTGATCAAACTATCGAACTGGAGGAATTCACAGTTGGGCAAAAAACCTGGAAATTATCATCACATACCAATTGCAAAAGTACTTGTGTAATTTATGTGGTAAAATGCCCCTGTAATCTTGCATATGTGGGTAAAACCGTGCAAGAAGTAAGAATGCGGATCAGCAAGCACAAGTCATGCATCAGACTGAAAACTCCGAATGCACCTTTAGTTCAACATTTTACAACTATGAACCACTCGGAAGAAGATCTGAAATGGTATGTGATTGAAAAAGTACAACTGGGAAAGAGACGAGGTAATCTGGAGGTGAAACTGCGATATAGAGAACAGTGGTGGATTTTCCAACTTGACACTGTGAAGAATGGGCTTAATGAAAATATCGAATGGAGAGCTTTAGCGAGAGACGCCAGATCGAATCGATAGAGCTACCTAGGACTCATACCGTTAAGTAATGTAACCAGGTGTATGTGGCTATCATCATCAAATAGCCAATACAACTTATATTAATTGGGATTGTTACAAGTAAGGTAAAATTGAAATGACCAGCCACAAATGCTAGACCAATCATTAATATATGTGTGAGTTTTGAACTAGACATACCATTATGGGCTCTTCCTAGGCCTCATTTTTTGAATATGTCTTTTATTCAAACTGAACTGTACACACTGTCCGCCTGTAAAAAAGTTCTTTCAAAAAATCTTTTTGTATACATATACTTTATGCATGTGTAGTTTAGGGGAAGAAATTTGCCTCATTATCTAAAAAACAATAGGCCTTACCACACACTTAGGTCTTAATGTCGGTTTTGGGATGGTGTGGGTCTACGTACAGTTTCAATATAACCATATTGCACAATGTTTGAACGATAATTGGCATGGCGTAATGGAGATGCCTGCGCCGCATCACTGGTTACATTCCGATTTTGGGTGCCGGTACGGTGTCTCGACAAACTATAGCCTTTGGGTATCGATGCCCCGCGTGTGTATCTGTTTGTAAATACATTATTTTGGAAAACATATGGTCATTTGGTCACATGATGAACACCCGTGGGCCGATACCTTGATGTCACTCTTATGACCATTAGAAAATGGCCGTGCGTTTCACAACTCGTTTTCTATCACGAAGTTGTTCATTGGCCGTATGACCCCATGTGACTTCGGCGGTATTGAATAACGTTTACCCAGTTGAACACACTCGCAGTTGCCAGCCGGTTGACTCTTGCAACGGAGGAGAATTAGGTGAGTTTCTTCCCCCATTGGTTTTGCCACCCCTACCGCGCCCTTGCTTCTTGTGGGCGGTTTAGGACTTTTGGCTTACGAAAGATTAGAGAGCTTACCATATACGGCAACATGGCCTTTTCCAAAAACAAAAATATTTTTTGTTGTTTAAATTCACAGATACCTCTAGCATCCCAAATTTTGAGATGCCACGGCTCCGGCATAGAACCTAGTGGCCATGTTATTGGTCCATCGTAATCCGACATTTATTGGGGTTATCTGTCGGTAAGTTGAGTCACTGTTTTACCGTTTTGACGCTCTGTGGACAGATATGGGCATAGTTAGGCTGTTTGTGTAATCTGAGTTGTGTATATTTTTTTCCACAGCGGACGTGACTGTTAGCTTGTCCCGACCCGGTAATTTTGTACCTCTCTGTACTTTATCACTTTAGGGTGTGCACTTTAGAATATTCTCTCTGTACGTTTCCAACACGCACACCAGGGTGTACAGGGGACTAATTTCGGTATCCCAATGCGTATTATTTGCGAGGGCCGTATGACCTTACCAACGCATTACCGTGCCTTCGCGTAACACGCCATCGGACAAGTGTTAAACAGTATTTTGGGTGGTTCCCACATGTTGATATTCACACTCTGTACCATCCACCGTGTAACATCATAACCCCTCCTGCCCAGTCTGTGTGAGATTCTCGCTAATGCACGCGTGGTGTTTTCCTCATTGATGAAATTGGCATGGTCCTTGGTTTCTTATCTTGAAGATGACATTGATGACATATTTTGTATACAGAATACAGCTGTGAATAATTCGGTCTTTTTAACTTTTGTCTTCACTTTTTTGTCTTTGTTTGTTGATATGTATTCATTGAATTGTTAGCACAGGATTGTCTCCAATTCATTTGATAATGTGGATGTGATATCTATTTAATGAGACGATTGCTCATTTTTTAAAAAAATTTGAAAATATTGTGTCCTGATGAAGGCCCATTGAATATTTTGTGGCCGAAACAATTGTCGACTCCTTTGGATGTTTCATACAGTATCTCGCCCAGAAGAGTTGTGAGCCTTCTATCACTTTGGGACAGCCCACTTGGTTTTGTCCACAGGTGTTCGAAAGCGAGGACTGGCCCTGTAACAATTTGATATATAAAGCCTATTATGCATGTTTTTATTCACCACATAAATCTATGTAATGTAAGATGAACACAACGTGACTACACAGGTCGCTGTGTCCATATATTTTTCTATGTGATGTATTTTTTGACAAAAAAAGAATAAAAGTTGACATATTGCATTGTCTATTGCCAAAACATTTTCTTGTTTTGAGCGTGTAAGGAATCAAGGTGTTATGTGAGTTCAGTACTAGTACCTTACATGTAGAGCTAGATATGACCCGCCCTTTGTTTCAGTAGCACTAGCCCTTTTTGGGCCTTGTGGGTCCATATAGACCGCTTTTTCTCAACTGTATCCTTGATATGTTTTGGGTCAGGTGAAGTGTGTGAATTAACAGCTATTGATACTTATAATACCTATGCCCACTATGGAAAAGCTGACTTTAAAAAGCTATACGTTTGATGATATTAGCAAATTATTGGGGGATTCGTGTGCCTTAGGAGATGATGCAACTACTAGCTCATTGGTACATCAGTCTGAGATTGATAACATCTTCAACCTCAAAAAACACAAAGTGAGAACAGAGCTCCATGGAAAATTCATGGCTGAATATTTAAGAGGAAACATCATCCCTGATGGTATGATTGTACGCAATACACCGAGAATTTTCACAACTTTTAAGCCATATTTAACAAATTGGAGTCATATTGCGAATAAATGTTCGAGTGATTGGATGGCCCTCACCATAGAAACAGCGATAGAGCTACTATCACAAGAGGAGGCCACAATCCTTGAAGAAAGCGAAAAGATAGTTAACAACACCGCCATTCTAGATGCCAAAAAGAAGCTTGATGCACTAGAAAAGAATATTAATGACTTTAAGACAGATATCATGGCCCAGAAAGTTGATAAACTTAAGAAAGATTTGAAAAATTTCGGCAAAGAAAAGGCTTATCCTTATCTTAAAGAGGATTTCTACCAGAACAATCAAACCTGGAACAATTCCTCTGTACAACAAAACCAGTCCACCCCTAACAACTCCAACCAGAACAAACGTAAACGTTTTAACTCTGGTCGCAAAGTAACCTTCAGCGGATCCTCAAATGCTAGTGGTTCGGATGACGAATCACTTAATCCTCAACAGCAACGCCCTTTCTATGGGCGTGGACATAGACGTGGCAGGGGGCGACGTGGACCCCATTTTCAATTCCACAACATGCAAACCAGATCCCAAAACCCATAAATATAGAGACCATTGGGCCGCACCCTGCACAAGCCCTTTTGCCTACCATCAGTGAGGACTGTCCCTTGCCTATGCCCACCACAGAAATTCCCATCTTCAATATATCGAAGCATATACTAACACAAGTAGAAATTGACCTCCTAAGTAGGGGGATGTCGTTTATTCCAATACAAGGACATAATGATTTCCTTACTCGCATTGAACTTACCAACTTTTTTAGATCTATCAGACTTAAAAAATTCTTCACAGGTCAGACGTATGTAACCCCTCCCAATGAAACAGGACTCCATCCCCCTTCTGACTTTACCCCCTCCAACCTCCAGATAGGCCCCGAGGTACTGGCATTTGAACAATTAATTCTTAAAGATCTAGAGCGCATTGAAAAACAAAACAGAAGAAAAACCTTTAACATCACCAAAGAACAAAATCTTGCTCTTAAAACCTTACAAGCAGATACCTCGATCACTATCAAAAATGCCGATAAGGGCGGGGGCATCGTCATTTGGGATACTGAACTATATGAATTGGAAATTAGAAAACAACTTAGCAACAGGGAGCATTATATGTTATTAAATCACGATCCTACTCTTGAACTTGTGTCAGAAATTAAGTCTTTGGTTAAACTAGCATTGGAGAGGGATTGGATTAGCATTCCAGAATCGATCTTTTTGGTGAATGAAAATCCCCTAATTCCAGCACTATATGCTCTCCCAAAAGTACATAAAAATCCAACTGCCCCACCTGGACGCCCCATCATCTCAGGCATTGCATCAGTACTAGAACCCTTGTCAATGTTCGTAGACACATATCTACGTCCATTTGTGCTCGATATGACGTCATATATCCGTGATACTTCGGATATGATTGTCAAAATCGAGGGTTCAGAATTTCGCCAGGCAGACGAATGGTTGGTCACATTAGACATCGAGGCATTGTATACGAACATACCCCAAGAGGGAGCTCTCCTTGTGTTAGAACATATATTAAATCTCAGAATCCCTCCATTCAAATGTCCGTCCATTTTTATTTTGGAATGTGCTCATTTGGCACTCAGCCGCAATTATTTCCTGTTTAAAGATGACATCTTCCTTCAAAGGAAGGGAGTTGCTATGGGGGCCACGTTCGCACCGAGCGTGGCCAACCTTTATGTTGCAAACTTTGAAGAAATGACTATCTATGATAGAGGGAATCAATTCCAAGATAAAATCAAGAAATGGTCACGCTATATAGATGATGTCTTTTTCATATGGAGTGGAAACGAAAGTGATCTGCAAGAGTTTCTTATTTGGCTTAACAATCAAGACGCCAATCTTAAATTTACAGAACAACACAGCAACATAGAGATCCCCTTCCTTGATATTTTAATTAAATCAGAAGATGATCAAATCTATGTAGATCTATACAGGAAAACAACAGATAGGAACACACTGCTCCAGTTTGATAGTTTTCACCCAAAACATACTAAGGAAAATCTCCCGTTTGGTCAATTCATTCGGTTGCGCCGCAACTGTAGCAAATTGGCAGATTATGACAAACAAGCCGAAGTGCTTAGTCTTAAGCTCCGTGCCCGGGGCTATCCTAACCACCTGGTCAGACGGGCTAGAAAAAGAGCCAGGTTTAATCACAGGGAATGGCTCTTGTCGGAAGAATACAAAAAACAAAATGAGAAAAAAGACCAAATTGTATGTGTCACCACCTTCGACCCCTTGAGTACTCAACTCCGTTCCAGCATTTTAAAAAACTGGCGTGTACTCAACGTTTCAGAAAACGTGTTGAGCAGGCCCCTCTTTGCCTATAAAAGACAAAAAAAATCTGAAAGATTTTTTGTCTTTCTCTTACCGTCCTACTGCTCCTGCCACTCCTGCTACTAATAATTTGGAACGCATGCTTAACTTACCTCCCATTAGAGGTCACCACAAATGTGGAGATTGTTCCTTCTGTGACCAAACTATCGAACTGGAGGAATTCACAGTTGGGCAAAAAACCTGGAAATTATCATCGCATACCAATTGCAAAAGTACTTGTGTAATTTATGTGGTAAAATGCCCCTGTAATCTTGCCTATGTGGGCAAAACCGTCCAAGAAGTAAGAATGCGGATCAGCAAGCACAAGTCATGCATCAGACTGAGAACTCCAAATGCACCTTTGGTTCAACATTTTACAACTATGAACCATACGGAAGAAGATCTAAAATGGTATGTGATTGAAAAGGTACAATTGGGAAAGAGACGGGGTAATCTGGAAATGAAATTGCGATATAGAGAACAATGGTGGATTTTCCAACTTGACACTGTGAAGAATGGGCTGAATGAGAACATCGAATGGAGAGCTTTGGCGAGAGACGCCAGATCTAATCGGTAGAACTACTTGGTACCTATATTGCTAAACAATGCAATCAGGTATATGTGGTCACCATCTTCAAACAGCCAATGCGATTGATACTAAGTGAGATTGTTATAAATAAGGTAAAAATGAAACGATCAGTCATAAATGTTAGACCAGTCACCAATATATGTATGTGTTTCGAATTCGTCATATTACTATGGGCTCACTCTGGACTTTTGAATATGTCTTTTGTATAAACTGAACCGTATACATTATTTGCCCGTAAAAAGTGTATAACAATTTTCTATATACATATACTTTATATGTGTGCAAGGGGGAGGGGTAAAAATTGTTTGCCTCTCTATCTAACAAACAATATGTTTCAATATACACTTGGATCTGGATTACACTTATATATGGTGCCGGTCTACGCACAGTCTCAATATGACTATACTGCTGAATGTTTGTACATCAACCTGCATGGCATTGTGGTGATGGCTACGCCGTATTACTGGTTGCACTTCGATCTCGGGCGTTGGTCCGGTGCCCTGACAACAGATGGCCTTGGGCATCTGTGTTTCATGTGTATCTGTTCCTAATATACTATTTTGGATGACATATGGCCAAATTGTCACATAATAAATACTTGTGGGCCGATCCTTTGCTGCAACCATTATGACCATAAAACAATGGCCGTGCGTTCCAACACTCGATCTCGATTACGGGGCTGGCGATTGGTTACGCGGCCCCACGTGACCACGGGGGCAGTGAATATTGCCTATTCAGTGGAACACATTCGTAGTTTCCAGCCGGCTGATTTACACAACGGAGGAGGTCCAGGTGAGCTCTCCCCCTTGGTTCCCCCATCGGCCGCGCCCTTGTCTCCCGTGGGCGGTTCAGGATTTTTGTGGTTCATGCAATATAAGAGAGCCCGCCATATGCGGTCATATGAACTACTCCAAATGGAATTTTTTGTTGTTTAATTTTACAGATACCTCTAGCATCCCATAGTTGGAGATGCCCCGGCTCCGGCACAGAATCTAGGGGCCATGTTATTGGTCCAACTTTCTTCGACACTCATTGTCGTCATTTGTCGGTAAGTTGTGTCATTGCTCCACCGTTTTCGATGTTATGTTGACAGAAATTGGCACAGCTGAGCAGTATATGCAATGTGAGTTATGTATATCTCTTTTTACAGCGGATGTGACTGTTAGCTTGCCCCGACCCGGTAATTTTGTACTTTTTTGCGCTTTATCACTTTCGGGTGTGTACTTTATGGAAATTTTCGCGGCACGCATCTAACACGCACACTGAGGTGTTAAGGGGACCAAGATCGACACTTTTAGCACGTATCATCTATAAGGGCCCAATAACCCTTTCGACGCATTTAACGTGCTGTGGCGTAATACGCCACCTGGGGTAACATTCAGGCCCCAATCGTTCCCTTTTATATATACACCTCACATGTTATGTACAACTAACCTTTGGATAAGTGCCAAACAGTCTTCCGGGTCTTTCTTTCATGTCGATATCCACACTCAGTACCCTCCACCGTGCAACAATCGAACCTTTGCTGCTTATACAGTCTGTGATAGATTCCTTTTTATGCATGTTTGGTGACTTCCTCATTGACAAATTTGGTATGGTGGTTGGTCTCCTATTTTTGAAGATGAAATTCTATGATACACTTTGCATACAGAATATAGCTGTGAATAATTCGGTCTTTTTATTCTTTGTCTCCAACCCTGTTTTTTGTCTTTGTACGTTGATGTGTATTTATTGAATTGTTGACACAGGATTGTCTCCAATTTATTTGATAATGTGGATGTGATATCTAATAAATGATATGATTGCTCATCTTTTTAAACTTGATAATATTGTGTCCTGATGAAGGCCCATTGAATATTTTGTGGCCGAAACAATTGTCGACTCCCTTGGATGTTTCATACAGTATCTCGCCCAGAAGAGTTGTGAGCCTTCTATCACCTCGGGACAGCCCACTTGGTTTTGTCCATAGGTGTTCGAAAGCGAGGACTGACCCTGCAATAATTTTATACACAAAGTTTACTATGTATGTCTATATTCACCACATGAATTGATGTAATGCAAGAATGAATATAATGTGACTGTAATGGTCGCTATGTTCATATATTTTTCTATAGGATGTATTTTTGACTAAAAAAGAATAAAAATTGACATATTGCAATATCGATTGCCAAAACAATTTTTTTGTTTTGAGCGTGTAAGGAATCATGGTTTAATGTGAGTTAAGTTCTAGTACCTTACATGAAGAGCTAGATACGACCCACCATTTGTTCTAGTAGCACTAGCCCTTCTGGGCTCTGTGGGTCCATTCAGACCGTTTTTTTCTCTCGACTGTACCATTTACACGCATTGGGTCTGGTGATTTGTGTGAATTGACAGTTTTTGATTTTTATAACATCCTCTGCCCACTATGGAGAAGTTAACTTTAAAAAGCTATACGTTTGATGATATTAGCAAATTATTGGGAGACTCATGTGCCTTAGGAGACGATACAACTACCAGTTTGTTGGTACATCAGTCTGAGATTGATAACATCTTCAATCTCAAAAAACACAAAGTGAGAACTGAGCTCCATGGAAAATTCATGGCTGAATATCTAAGAGGAAATATCATCCCTGATGGTATGATTGTACGGAACACACCGAGAATTTTTACAACCTTCAAGCCATATTTAACCAATTGGAGTCATATTGCGAATAAATGTTCGAGTGATTGGATGGCCCTAACTATAGAAACAGCAATAGAGTTACTATCACAGGAGGAGGCCACAATCCTTGAAGAGAGTGAAAAAATAGTCAACAATACTGCAATTCTTGATGCCAAAAAGAAGCTTGATGCACTAGAAAAGAACATCAATGACTTCAAGACAGATATTATGGCTCAGAAGGTTGATAAACTCAAGAAAGATTTGAAAAATTTCTCCAAAGAAAAGGCTTATCCCTATCTTAAAGAGGACTTTTATCAAAACAATCAAACCTGGAATAACACCTCAGCACAACAGAACCAGTCCACTCCCAATAATTCCTACCAGAACAAACGTAAACGTTTTAACTCTGGTCGTAAAGTAACTTTTAGTGGGTCTTCAAACGCCAGTGGCTCAGATGATGAATCACTCAACCCTCAACAACAACGCCCGTTCTATGGGCGTGGCCATAGACGTGGCAGGGGGCGACGTGGGCCCCATTTTCAATTTCACAATATGCAAACCAGATCCCAGAATCCATAAATGCAGAGACCATTGGGCCGCATCTTGCACAAGCCCCCCTGCCTATCACCAGTGAGGTTTGCCCATTGCCCATTCCTACCACAGAAATCCCCATCTTTAATATCTCTAACCACATACTAACACAAGCAGAAACTGACCTCTTGAGTAGGGGGATGACGTTTATCCCAGTACAAGGACATAACGATTTCCTCACTCGGATTGAACTGACCAACTTTTTCAGATCTATCAGACTAAAAAAATTCTTTACAGGCCAAACATATGTATCCCCGCCCAATGAATCAGGACTCCATCCTCCCTCTGATTTTACCCCCTCCAACCTCCAGATAGGCCCTGAGGTACTAGCGTTTGAGCAACTAATTCTTAAAGATCTAGAGCGTATAGAAAAACAAAACAGAAGAAAAATCTTTAATATTTCCAAAGAACAAAATTGTGCTCTTAAAACTTTACAAGCAGACACCTCGATTACCATCAAAAACGCAGACAAGGGAGGGGGTATCGTCATTTGGGATACTGAACTATATGAATCGGAAATTAGAAAACAACTGAGCAATAGGGAGCATTACATCTTACTAAATCATGATCCTACTCTTGAACTCGTGGCAGAAATTAAGTCACTAGTCAAACTGGCTTTGGAAAGGGACTGGATTAGCATTGCAGAATCGATTTTTTTGACTAATGAAAATCCTCTAATTCCAGTAATGTATGCCCTCCCCAAAGTTCATAAGAACGCAACTGCCCCGCCTGGACGTCCCATTATTTCAGGCATTACATCAGTATTAGAACCCTTATCGATGTTCGTAGATACATATCTACGTCCTTTCGTGCTTGATATGACGTCATACATCCGTGATACTTCAGATATGATTGTCAAAATCGAGGGTTCAGAGTTCTGTCAAACAGATGATTGGTTAGTTACATTAGACATTGAGGCACTGTATACGAATATACCTCAAGAAGGAGCTCTCCTTGTGCTAGAACATATACTGAATCTCAGAACCCCTCCATTTAAATGTCCATCTATTTTCATTTTGGAGTGTGCCCATTTGGCTCTGAGCCGTAACTATTTCCTGTTCAAAGATGACATCTTCCTCCAAAAGAAGGGAGTCGCTATGGGGGCCACGTTTGCACCAAGCGTGGCCAACCTGTATGTTGCCAATTTTGAAGAAATGACCATTTATGATAGAGGGAATCCATTCCGAGACAAAATCAGAAAATGGTCACGCTATATAGATGATGTCTTTTTTATATGGAGTGGAAATGAAAGTGACCTACAGGAGTTTCTCCTTTGGCTTAACAATCAAGATGCCAATCTTAAGTTTACAGAACAGCATAGCAACATAGAGATTCCCTTTCTTGATATTTTAATTAAATCTGAAGATGATCATATTTATGTAGATCTGTACAGGAAAACAACAGATAGGAACACACTGCTCCAGTTCGATAGTTTCCACCCCAAACATACGAAGGAAAATCTCCCGTTTGGTCAATTTATCCGGCTGCGCCGTAATTGTAGCAAATTGGCAGATTATGATAAACAAGCTAAAGTGCTCAGTTCCAAGCTTTTGGCCCGGGGCTATCCTAACCATCTAGTTAGACGGGCTAGAAAAAGAGCCAGATTTAATCATCGGGAATGGCTCTTGTCGGATGAATACAAAACACAAAATGAGAAAAAAGATCAAATTATTTGTGTTACCACCTTTGATCCTTTGAGTACTCAGCTCCGCTCTAGCATTTTAAAGAACTGGCGTGTACTCAACGTCTCAGAAAACGTGCTGAGCAAACCCCTTTTTGCCTATAAAAGACAAAAAAACTTAAAGGATTTCTTGTCTTTCTCCTACCGTCCTTCAGTCCCTGCCATCTCTACTACCAACAATTTGGAACGTATGCTGAGTCTGCCTCCAATTAGAGGACACCATAAATGTGGAGACTGTTCCTTTTGTAACCAAACTATCGAACTGGAGGAATTTACAGTTGGGCAAAAAACCTGGAAATTAACATCACACACCAATTGCAAGAGCACTTGTGTAATTTATGTGGTAAAATGCCCCTGTAACCTTGCCTATGTGGGCAAAACTGTCCAAGAAGCAAGAATGCGGATCAGCAAGCACAAGTCATGTATCAGACTAAAAACTCCAAATGCACCTTTGGTCCAACATTTTACAACCATGAACCATTCGGAAGAAGATCTGAAATGGTACGTGATCGAAAAAGTGCAATTGGGAAAGAGACGGGGTAATCTTGAGATGAAATTGCGATATAGAGAACAATGGTGGATTTTTCATCTGGATACTGTAAAGAATGGGCTCAATGAGAACATCGAATGGAGAGCTTTGGCGAGAGACGCTAGATCTAATCGGTAGAGTGTCTGAGCATCTAAACTGCCAAACAATGTAATCGTATATGTGTAGCCATCATCTTCAAATAGTCCATGCGATTGACACCCAGCGAGATTGTTGGAAGATTAGGCAAAAAGGAAATGACTATTTGCAAATGGTAGACCTGTCCAACACACATGTGTGTTTTGAATTTAACATACCATCATGGGCACATCTTAGGCCTTTGATTGTTGAACATGTCACGTACAGTAATTGAACCATATACATTACTTACTTATAAAAGGTGTATAACAATGTATTGCATATGTGCGCAAGGGGGGTATAAAAAAATTTTGCCTCACTATTCAAAAAATAACAAGTTTCAATATACACTTGGGTTTGAATTTCATTCCTTGGTGCTGGTCTGCATATAGTTATAATATGACTCTACCGCTGAGGGTTCTAACATTAACCTGCATGGCATGGCGGTGATGGTCGCGCTACACTTTTGGTTGCACTTTGATGTTCAGCGTCGGTTCGGTGCATTGATAACAGATGGCCTTGGGGCATCTGTGCCTTGTGTGTATCTGGTCTTAGCATACTATTTTGGGAAGACGTTTGGCCAAATTGTCACGTAATCAATATCTACAGGCCGTTTGCTTGTTGTTATTTTAATGAACAAAAAAATGGCCGTGCGCTCCACAACTCGATGTCGACCGCTTGACAGTCGATTGGTTACGCGGCCCCACGTGATCACGGGGGCCGTGTACATTACCTATCGAGCGGGACACACCCGTAGCTGCCAGTCGGTCGATTCATTCAACGGAAGAGGTCCAGGTGAGCGTTTTTTCTTCCCCCTGGTCCCCCCGCCGGCCATGTTGTGGTCTTCCGTGGGCGGGTCCATATGATAGTGACCATGTAGGATAAGAGAGCCCGCCATATGCGGCCCTACGTGTTTTCCCATATATATACATATTTTTTTTGTTGTTGTTTAATGTTTCAGATACCTCTGGCATTTCACCATTGGGGATGCCCCGGCTCTGGCACAGAACCTAGGGGCCATGTGATTGGCCCTATGTACTCCGACACTCATTGTCGTTTACTGTCGGTAAGTCGAGCCATTGCTTTACCGTTTTTGGATGCTTGTCGGTAGTGATTGACGCAGCTGAGTAGTATATGTAATTCTGAGTTGTGTATCGCTCCTCTCTTTTTTTCAGTGGATATGACTGTGAGCTTGTCCCGACCTGGTAATTTTGTGTGCTATATTATCTTTGGGGGTGTGTCTCATGGGAATCTTTGTCACACGCTTCCATTGGATATTCTGAGCTGTACAGGGGACCAATATCGGCACCTTAGTGGGCATTATTTATGCGGCTAAACAACTTCACCGACGTACTAACGTGCTGCTGCGTAACATGCTATTTGGGCCAATATCTGGGCCCCATTTGCTCCCCGCTGCAGTTTTATTGCATGGGTACAGTATATAATCAACCGTCTTTTGGATTAGTGCCATATTACCTTTCGAGTTTTCTCTTTCCACGTGAATATGCACATTCAGCACTTCTAATCGTGAAACAACTTCACCGTTTGCGGCTTACTCAGTCTGTGATTAATCTTCTTCCAATGCATGTTGGGAGACTTCCTCACTGATGAATCTGGCATGGTGGTTGGTCTCTTGCTATGAAGATGAAATTTCATAATATTCATAATATTCTATGTGTACAGAATACAGCTGTGAATAACTCGGTCTTTTTAATTTTTGTCTCCATTCTTTCTTGTCTTTGTACGTTGTTGTGTATTCATTGAATTGTTGGCTTAGATCGTCTCCAATTCACTTGATAATGTGGATGTGTTATCTAATAAATGATATGATTGTTTATCTTTTTAATTTTGATAATATGGTGTCCTGATGAAGGCCCACTGAATAGTTTGTGGCCGAAACAATTGTCGACTCCCTTGGATGTTTCATACAGTATCTCGCCCAGAAGAGTTGTGAGCCTTCTAT
>JASCRC010775080.1:0-10120 GCA_030264455.1 Desmognathus abditus
ACATCACTCCTACTGTAGACGACCTGTTGGCGGACCTCACGGGGGCCCAATTTTTCTCCAAACTGGACCTCAAGTCGGGGTACCACCAGATCCCTTTGCACCCCCGATCCAGATATATCACCACGTTCTCGTCTCACGTGGGATTACGTAGATACAAGAGACTGAGTTTTGGTGTAAATTCTGCTGCGGAGGTGTTCCAGAACGCCATCAGGTCTGTGATCCAAGACCTCGAGGGAGTGATAAATGTCAGTGATGACATCTTGGTATATGCCACCTCTGAAGATGAACACTTTGCACGACTCGAGGCGGTGCTCCGAAGGTTATAAGATCAAGGACTTACTCTACATAAGGAGAAATGTGAGTACGCTAAGCGGGAGTTGGAATTCTTCGGATATGTCCTAAATGCTCAAGGGGTCTCGGCAGACCCGAAAAAGGTGATGGACATCAAGTCTGCCCCCCCACCTGAGAGTGTGAGTGCGGTGAGGAGCTTCCTGGGCATGGCCAACTATTGCGGGAGGTTCATCCCGCACCTCGCATCAGTGTCTGAACCTCTCCGCAACCTCACCAAGATTTCTACCAAATGGGAATGGTCTAGGGAATGCGCAATGGCATTCCAGTGCATCAAAGACAGCTTGTCAGCTGATACCACCCTGGCGTACTTTAACATGGATCTACAGACGGAGCTGCTCGTTGATGCTAGCCCAGTGGGGTTAGGAGCTGTGCTGACGCAGCGTAATCGACATGGGGAGGTGCTACCGATTGCCTACGCGAGCAGAGCGTTGACGAGCACAGAACAAAGATACTCACTATTGCGGTGCTGTGGGGTTGCAAACACTTTCACCTCTACTTATATGGCTTTCCGTTTGTGGTATTTACAGACCACAAACCGCTGGTACCCATCTTTGCTGGCACCGCCCCCCACCCCCCAGCTCGAATTGAGAAGTGGATGCTCCAACTCCAAGTGTATTCCTTCGAGCTGAAGTACCGGGCGGGGCACGATAACCCTGCGGATTTTTTGTCACGGCATCCCAGGCCAGCCACTAAAATGGAAGCCGCAGAAGCAGAGGAGGCGGAAGCCCATGTCCGCTCTGTAATAGAGGTGTCACGTCCCAAGGCGATTTCTCTTGAAGAATTGATTGCTGCCACTGTCCAGAACCGCTGTATGGCTAAAACTATGGACACGGTTCGTTCAGGAAATTGGAATCGTTTTCTGTCCTCCGGCAATGGGTATAACAAGGAAGAAAAAACATTCTTAGACCAGATGTTTTCCGTAAGAAATGAACTGTCTGTGTCAGGGGAAGGTGTGCTGTTAAGAGGGGAACGCATTGTTGTCCCGGAGGCCCTGGTCCCGAAACTCCTCGTGCTGGCCCATGAAGGGCACCAGGGAATTACAAAAACCACTGCACGTCTCCGGAGTCGATACTGGTTCCCCAAGCTACAAGAAATGGTCATGGACATGATTAATACCTGCCTCATGTGCTCAGCAAGTGGGCAACCCTCCAGACCGGAGCCACTACACAATCCCCCGAGGAGTCATGTCCCGTGGAGTGACATCTCGGTAGACTTTTGCCAAGTTTCACCAGAACACTATCTTTTTGTTGCTCTCGATGAATGCTCGAGGTATCCAGAGGTGGAGCTTGTCCCCAACACCTCTGCCGGGGCTGTCATTCAAGCTCTCGAGAAGATTTTTGCCACCCATGGACTGCCGGAATCCATAAGGAGCGACAATGGGCCCCCTTTCAGGAGTGCAGAACTAAGGGCTTTCCTGGGAAACTTGAACATCAAACTCCGTCACGTCACTCCATATTGGCCACAAGCCAATGGTGACGTTGAAAGGTTTATGAGGACATTGAACAAGGTCATCCGCATTGCGAAAGAACAAAAACAGGACTGGCTCTCTGAAGTTTACAGATTTCTGAGGGGGTATCGCTCCACCCCTCACTCCTCCACATCTGTTGCTCCTGCGGAGGCTCTACTAGGGCGGAAACTGAGAGATACCATGCCCTCCTTACAGGCGAGGGCATCCAACCCCATTGACCACTCGAAGGTTGAGGATGTGAGGAAAAGAAAGAATGCAGAGATGAGCAGAAAAAGGAAGTCTACCCACTCTCTCCTCCAAATAGGAGACACAGTGTTAATGATGGCCAGGGCAAAATCAGGAAAACTAGATCTCACGTTTGAGACCAAGCCCTGGAAGGTGGTTGAAAAAAAAGAGTCAATGGTGACAGTGGCTCGAGCTAACGAGCAAGTATGCAGAAATGTGTCGTTCTTCAAAAGAATCTCCGACGCCATGTGGAAAGAAGTGACAGTGATGTCTGACCAAGTGGACAGTGACAGTGACTGCGATGTACTGGAGGGTGCCGAGAGTGAGACAAGTATTGTTCATCCCTCTCACCAGGAATCTGGCAGTTTAACCTCCGAAAGGAGACCCCCGAGTGTAGCACGTCCAGACAGCCAACCCTATGTCCAGAGCCAGAGAACCACCGAACATGGACAGAGATATAACCTGAGAAAGAACCCGTCCCCGTCAAGCAGGTTAAAGGACTATCATGTCTGAAGCACAAAGTTACTGTTTTTCCATGTTAATGTTTTGAAATCTAGTTGATGAGGAATGTTACATCGGAAGCCACCGCCGTGGTTCCGGGTTAACGCAACCTTAGGTGCCGTGGTCATGTGACCACACGCGCAGCGTCAGTGGCAAGCGCGCGTAGTATAAATAGAAAATAAAGGCGCCAAGACTTCAGTCAGAGGCTAACCAGCATACTATCGTGTGGTGTCAGTTCATTGTGTGCAAGCATGACTGAGGCCAGTTTGACACACAACATTGGCGACGAGGCGGGATCCTTCCCGTGTGTGTGTAGGTGTCCTCGACTCACCCAAAGTGCCATTCAGGGCCGGGTGGAGCTGCCGCTCCCCGGTGCGTCGAGCGCTGTGTGATCCTCGACGGGTGGAGCCGCCGCTCCCCGTTGGCGGGTCGTTATCGGTTGGGTGGAGCTGCCGCTCCCTGACTGTGTGCCCCTGATTCGGGTGGAGCCGCTGCTCCCCGTTAGTGCGGTGCGCGTGGTGGGTGGAGCCGCCGCTCCCCGCCACCTGGGTGAAATCGCCGCCGGGTGGAGCCGCCGCTCCCCGGTGCGGATTTCTGTTTTCTGCTGGCCCCAGGGCAGTGAGACAGGCGGGTGTGAGCTGCTGCTCCCCGCCCCATACACCTGCCGCGGGTGGAGCCGTTGCTCCCTGTGGAGTGAGGTGGTTGTCGCGGGTGTGAGCCGCCGCTCCCTGCTTTGGTGTGGTGCGGCAGGTGGAGCCGCTGCTCCCTGCCAAGAGCGGTGGGAGGGGTGAGTGCTGTTGCCCCCCCCAAGCTCCAAGGTTCTTCGCTCCCAACCTCTCTAGTGGTGGAGTGGGGGCTATAGTGGGTGGAGAAGCTGCTCCCCGCTGCTGTATCGAGCCCAGCTGTACGAGTGCGCAGAGGTCGTGGTGTGACATCACGAGACACACTGGCCGACGAAGAGGGGCTCCCGGTTACGGCTGAGGAAGAGGGCTCAGGGAGTGCTTCGGAGTCTCCTTCGAGTGCTGGGGGGGATACCCCTGCCTCTCCTGCAGCCATGAGTGCAGAGGATCGGCCAGCGATTGTTCGCCTATCAGGGAGAGAAAGTTCTCTGAGGCCCTTTGATGTGTATGGAGACCCGTCGACGACAGGTGCATGATGGTTGATGTGGATCGATCATCTAGAACGCTTTTTCAGGTTGGACAGCATTACAGACCCTGTGATGAAGAGAGATCTATTACTTTTCCACATAGGGGATGATGCTCGAAGGGTTTTCAACTCACTGAAGGACACTGGCGGAGAAGAGGACTATGAAGAGGCGCGTGACGCGCTGAAGGAACACTTCCTGCCTCAGGTGAACCCAGATTATGAGGACTTTAAGTTGAGACAAATAATGCAAGCAAAAGGCGAATCTATAGACTCTTTCCATGCACGGATACGGGAAGCATCTAAGGCTTGCGAGTATGCTGACGTGGAACAGGTTATCCGCTCCCAGATAATCTATGGTGTACACTCAGAGAAGCTCAGACGTCAAATCATGTCAGAACCAAGAATGCCATTGCTACGCATGTTAACGCTGGGGCGCCAGAGAGAACTGGCTGATGTGCGTGCCTCAGCTATGGAGTCAGCGCTCCGAAAGGTAAAGTTAGAGCCCGGGGACGCACCCCCGATATCTCCTGCCCCCGTGGCCGCCATCCAGCGCAGGACACGAAGTCAAAAGCCACGACAGTTCAGGTCGGGAGACACTGACAAGAGGCAGGGGACAGGAAAACCCCAACAAGTGTGCGACATGTGTGGGGAGACATGGCACAGGCGAGATGTATGCCCTGCGGTGGGTAGAGAATGCCTCAACTGTGGGAAGTTGAACCATTACGCTGTCATGTGCCAATCCAGGTCCACACCTCAAAGGCCGGAAAAACGGAGGCCGAAGTTGCGGACTAAGCGATTAACAAGACAAGTAGAGACAGCCCCTGAAGACCAAGAGTGTCTCTCATACGACGAAGAAGAAGAAGAGGAAGAAGAGGATGACAATGATCCGGAAGCGGCAGCAAATGCCATCTCCACTCATCCCAAGCGAATTGCAAAAATCAGGCTGATCTCCTCAGTGACGGGCAGCAAGAAGAAGTTTCGCCCGAGGTGCATGATAACGATAGGGGAAAGCTCACACATGGTGATTGTGGACACTGGAGCAGCTGTAAACGTCATCTCCAGGAAGTCATTTGAGTCGCTGTTCCCAAAACCGGTACTAAGACCGGCAACTGTCATTCTCATGGCCTATGGAAGTGCCACTCCACTTCCTGTACTCGGAACTTTTCTGTCTCTGATCAGGTATGGGGACAACTCAGCTCGAGTGAGGTTCCATGTCGTCGACAAGGACACAGAAACCCTGCTTGGGTGCAGATCAGCTATCAAGCTCATGATTGTGCAGTTTGCCTTCAGCGTCCATGAACAATCGATCACAGAACTCCTTGAACGACACCCGAAACTGTTTCAGGGAATAGGGTGCAAGAAAGGTCCTCCTGTGAAGCTCCATATCGACAGAGAGATACAGCCGGTGGCGGACAAACATCGACGGGTCCCATTTCACCAACGGGAAAAGGTCCAACAAGAGCTCGATGACCTTGAGAGGCAAGACATAATTGAGCGGGTGAAAGGCCCAACCCCCTGGGTGTCCCCATTAGTCGTGGCCAACAAGCCTAAACAGCCGGACCGAGTCCGATTGTGCGTGGACATGAGAAAGCCAAATGTGGCTATTAAGAGGGAGAGGCACATCACTCCTACTGTGGATGACCTTCTGGCGGACCTCACGGGGGCCCAATTTTTCTCCAAATTGGACCTCAAATCTGGATACCACCAGATCCCTTTACACCCCCGCTCCAGATACATCACTACATTCTCGTCCCACGTAGGACTGCGACGATACAAGAGGCTGAGTTTTGGTGTGAATTCCGCTGCGGAGGTGTTCCAGAACGCCATCAGGTCTGTGATCCAAGACCTTGAAGGGGTCATAAATGTCAGTGATGACATCTTGGTATATGCCACCTCTGAAACTGAACACTTTGCAAGACTTGAAGCTGTGCTCCAACGACTGGAAGATCAAGGACTTACTCTACATAAGGAGAAATGTGAGTACGCAAAGCGGGAGCTCGAATTCTTCGGATATGTCTTGAATGCCCAAGGGGTCTCTGCGGACCCGAAAAAGGTGAGAGACATCAAGTCTGCCTCCCCGCCTGAAAGTGTGAGTGCGGTGAGGAGCTTCTTGGGCATGGCCAACTATTGCGGGAGGTTCATCCCCCACCTCGCATCAGTGTCGGAACCTCTCCGCAACCTCACCAAAGTCTCGACAAAATGGGAATGGTCCCGGGAGTGCGCCATGGCATTCCAATGCATCAAGGACAGTTTGTCAGCTGACACTACCCTGGCATACTTCAACATGGACTTACAGACAGAGTTGCTAGTTGATGCTAGCCCGGTGGGGCTCGGAGCTGTGCTGACACAGCGTAATCGACATGGAGAGGTACTACCAATTGCCTACGCGAGCAGAGCGTTGACGAGCACAGAACAAAGATACTCGCAGATTGAAAAAGAGGCTATTGCGGTGCTGTGGGGATGTAAACATTTTCACCTCTACTTATATGGTTTTCCATTTGTAGTATTTACGGAGCACAAACCACTTGTGCCGATTTTTGCTGGTACTGCCCCCCACCCCCCGGCTCGAATTGAGAAGTGGATGCTCCAACTCCAAGTATATTCCTTCGAGCTGAAGTACCGGGCGGGGCACGATAACCCTGCTGACTTTTTATCACGGCATCCCAGGCCAGCCACGAAAATGGAAGCCGCAGAAGCAGAGGAGGCGGAAGCCCATGTCCGCTCTGTAATAGAGGTGTCACGTCCCAAGGCGATTTCTCTTGAAGAATTGATTGCTGCCACTGTCCAGAACCGCTGTATGGCTAAAACTATGGACACGGTTCGTTCAGGAAATTGGAATCGTTTTCTGTCCTCCGGCAATGGGTATAACAAGGAAGAAAAAACATTCTTAGACCAGATGTTTTCCGTAAGAAATGAACTGTCTGTGTCAGGGGAAGGTGTGCTGTTAAGAGGGGAACGCATTGTTGTCCCGGAGGCCCTGGTCCCGAAACTCCTCGTGCTGGCCCATGAAGGGCACCAGGGAATTACAAAAACCACTGCACGTCTCCGGAGTCGATACTGGTTCCCCAAGCTACAAGAAATGGTCATGGACATGATTAATACCTGCCTCATGTGCTCAGCAAGTGGGCAACCCTCCAGACCGGAGCCACTACACAATCCCCCGAGGAGTCATGTCCCGTGGAGTGACATCTCGGTAGACTTTTGCCAAGTTTCACCAGAACACTATCTTTTTGTTGCTCTCGATGAATGCTCGAGGTATCCAGAGGTGGAGCTTGTCCCCAACACCTCTGCCGGGGCTGTCATTCAAGCTCTCGAGAAGATTTTTGCCACCCATGGACTGCCGGAATCCATAAGGAGCGACAATGGGCCCCCTTTCAGGAGTGCAGAACTAAGGGCTTTCCTGGGAAACTTGAACATCAAACTCCGTCACGTCACTCCATATTGGCCACAAGCCAATGGTGACGTTGAAAGGTTTATGAGGACATTGAACAAGGTCATCCGCATTGCGAAAGAACAAAAACAGGACTGGCTCTCTGAAGTTTACAGATTTCTGAGGGGGTATCGCTCCACCCCTCACTCCTCCACATCTGTTGCTCCTGCGGAGGCTCTACTAGGGCGGAAACTGAGAGATACCATGCCCTCCTTACAGGCGAGGGCATCCAACCCCATTGACCACTCGAAGGTTGAGGATGTGAGGAAAAGAAAGAATGCAGAGATGAGCAGAAAAAGGAAGTCTACCCACTCTCTCCTCCAAATAGGAGACACAGTGTTAATGATGGCCAGGGCAAAATCAGGAAAACTAGATCTCACGTTTGAGACCAAGCCCTGGAAGGTGGTTGAAAAAAAAGAGTCAATGGTGACAGTGGCTCGAGCTAACGAGCAAGTATGCAGAAATGTGTCGTTCTTCAAAAGAATCTCCGACGCCATGTGGAAAGAAGTGACAGTGATGTCTGACCAAGTGGACAGTGACAGTGACTGCGATGTACTGGAGGGTGCCGAGAGTGAGACAAGTATTGTTCATCCCTCTCACCAGGAATCTGGCAGTTTAACCTCCGAAAGGAGACCCCCGAGTGTAGCACGTCCAGACAGCCAACCCTATGTCCAGAGCCAGAGAACCACCGAACATGGACAGAGATATAACCTGAGAAAGAACCCGTCCCCGTCAAGCAGGTTAAAGGACTATCATGTCTGAAGCACAAAGTTACTGTTTTTCCATGTTAATGTTTTGAAATCTAGTTGATGAGGAATGTTACATCGGAAGCCACCGCCGTGGTTCCGGGTTAACGCAACCTTAGGTGCCGTGGTCATGTGACCACACGCGCAGCGTCAGTGGCAAGCGCGCGTAGTATAAATAGAAAATAAAGGCGCCAAGACTTCAGTCAGAGGCTAACCAGCATACTATCGTGTGGTGTCAGTTCATTGTGTGCAAGCATGACTGAGGCCAGTTTGACACACAACATTGGCGACGAGGCGGGATCCTTCCCGTGTGTGTGTAGGTGTCCTCGACTCACCCAAAGTGCCATTCAGGGCCGGGTGGAGCTGCCGCTCCCCGGTGCGTCGAGCGCTGTGTGATCCTCGACGGGTGGAGCCGCCGCTCCCCGTTGGCGGGTCGTTATCGGTTGGGTGGAGCTGCCGCTCCCTGACTGTGTGCCCCTGATTCGGGTGGAGCCGCTGCTCCCCGTTAGTGCGGTGCGCGTGGTGGGTGGAGCCGCCGCTCCCCGCCACCTGGGTGAAATCGCCGCCGGGTGGAGCCGCCGCTCCCCGGTGCGGATTTCTGTTTTCTGCTGGCCCCAGGGCAGTGAGACAGGCGGGTGTGAGCTGCTGCTCCCCGCCCCATACACCTGCCGCGGGTGGAGCCGTTGCTCCCTGTGGAGTGAGGTGGTTGTCGCGGGTGTGAGCCGCCGCTCCCTGCTTTGGTGTGGTGCGGCAGGTGGAGCCGCTGCTCCCTGCCAAGAGCGGTGGGAGGGGTGAGTGCTGTTGCCCCCCCCAAGCTCCAAGGTTCTTCGCTCCCAACCTCTCTAGTGGTGGAGTGGGGGCTATAGTGGGTGGAGAAGCTGCTCCCCGCTGCTGTATCGAGCCCAGCTGTACGAGTGCGCAGAGGTCGTGGTGTGACATCACGAGACACACTGGCCGACGAAGAGGGGCTCCCGGTTACGGCTGAGGAAGAGGGCTCAGGGAGTGCTTCGGAGTCTCC
This sequence comes from Desmognathus abditus, assembly GCA_030264455.1. NCBI lineage: Eukaryota > Metazoa > Chordata > Amphibia > Caudata > Plethodontidae > Desmognathus > Desmognathus abditus. The sequence goes on from JASCRC010775080.1 coordinate 8,886, forward strand.
TTCGAGTGCTGGGGGGGATACCCCTGCCTCTCCTGCAGCCATGAGTGCAGAGGATCGGCCAGCGATTGTTCGCCTATCAGGGAGAGAAAGTTCTCTGAGGCCCTTTGATGTGTATGGAGACCCGTCGACGACAGGTGCATGATGGTTGATGTGGATCGATCATCTAGAACGCTTTTTCAGGTTGGACAGCATTACAGACCCTGTGATGAAGAGAGATCTATTACTTTTCCACATAGGGGATGATGCTCGAAGGGTTTTCAACTCACTGAAGGACACTGGCGGAGAAGAGGACTATGAAGAGGCGCGTGACGCGCTGAAGGAACACTTCCTGCCTCAGGTGAACCCAGATTATGAGGACTTTAAGTTGAGACAAATAATGCAAGCTAAAGGCGAATCAATAGACTCTTTCCATGCACGGATACGGGAAGCCTCTAAGGCTTGTGAGTATGCTGATGTGGAACAGGTTATCCGCTCCCAGATAATCTATGGTGTGCACTCAGAGAAGCTCAGACGACAAATCATGTCGGAACCCAGAATACCACTGCTACGCATGTTAACGCTTGGGCGCCAAAGGGAACTTGCTGATGTGCGCGCCTCAGCTATGGAGTCGGCGCTCCGGAAGGTGAAGCTGGAGCCAAGTGAAGCTCCCCTGATATCTCCTGCCCCTGTGGCTGCCATCCAGCGCAGGCCACGAAGTCAGAAGCCACGGCAGTTCAGGTCAGGAGACGCTGACAAGAGACAGGGGGCAGGTAAACCTCCACAGGTGTGTGGAGACCTAGCTCCTGCCTAATCAAAAGGGATTATCCGCCACGAGTGCCAGATTCTAATAGTCCTATTAACTGTTGCCAAATTTTGCCGCAGATCAACAGTGTCATTTCCCTGGACGTTCTTCCTAACTACTATTTATGTTTTTGAACAAACTGAAGCCGTGTTTTGCCACATTCAAAATAGTGGTTTTCCTGTTGGGACAAAAACAAAGCAATTAGAGCAACGCTGATGAGCAACTAGGTGCAGCATGAAAACACATTTCCCACGAAACAGATGGGGATGGAAGAGCCAATTTCACTGAGGGTTCAAGAAGCAGCAATCAAATATCAGGGAATTGACTGACCTGGAAGTAAAGGCTCTTTGTGTGTCTTCACAATCTTCTCGCTATTAGCACAAGCACTACACTCCTTGACACAGCTCTCTCAGTCACCATCCATGCCTGGCCACCAATACCACATGCATACTCT
>JASCRC010786165.1:0-10064 GCA_030264455.1 Desmognathus abditus
TTTGTCTCCATTCTCATAATACTTCTGTTTAGTTCTAAGCATTTGCAGTTCAACCTTGTCTGATAGGGCCATATTCAACCTTGTTCTCGCTCTATCCCAATCCCTCAGGGTTTTCATGGTGCCTTCCTCTCTATATTTTTCCTGTTTCTCTCTGACCTCCTTCATTAGGGTTGACATTAGATGTTTTCTTTCTTTGTTGACTTTAGACATTTGGGAGATAAAATGGCCCCTCATCACAGCCTTGCAAGCATCCCATACCATTTCTTTGCCCACTTCCCCATTGTCATTAATCGTAATATATTCCTCCAGTTTTTTTTGTGCTTCCGCCAATTGCACTGGGTCCCTAAGCAGAAACTCATTCAGCCTCCATTGGGGCCTTTTGTCTTCTTCACTTTTTGTCTTTAGGGTCAAGTATATCGGAGCATGATCTGAGAAGGTCATAGTCCCTATCGCGCAGGAGGTCACCTTTCTGGACATTGTATTGTGTACTAGGAAATAATCTATTCTCGATGAGGTCTTGTGAACATGGGAGTAAAAGGTATAGTCCCTCTCTGCTGGATGCCATTCTCTCCATATATCATTCAGTCCTTCTTCCTTAAAAATACTCTTCACAGCATTTGAAATTAAACCGCTCTGTGAGCCTGCATTGATCGTTCTATCTAAGTGATTGTCAAATACGCTATTAAGGTCACCACCCAATATCACTTCCCCCTCAGCAAACCCTTTCAATTTGCCCATCATTTCTCTCAAAAAATCATTCTGCCCGATATTCGGGGCGTATATGCATCCTATAGTCATCATTTCTTCTTTGCAAAACCCTTTTATCAGCACATACCTTCCCTGAGGATCTTTAAGTCTCCCCTTTTCCTCAAATTTTACATCATTTTTCAGCATGATCGCTACCCCTGCTTTCTTTGATCTTGCGTTTGCCTGGTAAATTGTTGAGTAACCCTGGCAAGACAAATATTTAGCATCTTCAGACCGTAAGTGAGTTTCCTGTAAGAACATTATCTGTATTCTCTCTTGCCTTAGAAAATTTCGCAGTTTACCTCTTTTCCCTGGTGAATTTAGGCCCTTCACGTTTAATGAGCAACAATTGAGCCTATCCATTTTCCCAGTCCAATGTTGCATTACTAATCTCTGCGTGAGGTAGACCAATTCCCTTCCATGTGCTGATCCCACCCTTTCCCCCCTTCCCCTTTATCTCCATCCTCCCCGTCCCCTTGCCCCAACCCCACTTCACACTTACTGGTCCCCATTGTTAAGTCATCTGACCAGTGACACTCCTTGCCGCCTCTATTTAAAGCTCATGGTTCTCTTCCCCGGGATTTTCTTAGGTTTTTGTGTAAGATCTCAGCTTCCACTCGCCTCTTCAGCTTCATGTGTTCACTTCTCCTTCTGATCTTGATTTCGTCTCACTCTCGATTGTGGTCGTGTTAATTTCCAAGGCCAAGGGATGCCATCACTTTCCGTACTTGAGCCCGGACCTTCACCCAAGTTGGCCCCTGTCATCTCGTCCGGTAGAAACTTTTTAGCTTCACCAACTGTGGATATCAACCTTTGTCTTCCCTTCCATTCAAAGCTTAGACCAAATGGATAAGTCCATCGGTATCTAATATGTTTTTCCATCAAATTTTTGGTTATCGGTCTAAGCTCTGCTCTCCTCTGTAGGGTCGATTGGGCTACATCTTGGAAGATTGTTATTTTCTGTTCACCACAAAATACTTTATCTACGTTTCTTGCCGTCTTCAAAATAGATTCCTTGGCTTGGAAGCTATAGAATCTCATCAGTATGTCTCTCGGTCTCTTGTCCTTACCAGCAAAGATAGGACCCACTCTGTGCGCTCTTTCCAGAGCCAGGTCTTCCTTGCTCAGATCTGGTTGAAAGTTATGGAGGAAATCTATTGCCCAGTCTTCTATATTTGTGCCTTCCGTTTTTTCCGGTACCCCTCTAAACCGTAGATTCCTTCTCCGTTCCCTGTTCTCCAAATCCTCACATTTGTTGAAGAGATGGATATTTTGCTTTTTAATTTCTTCGAGTTCGTCAGAGTGATCTTTCCGTTCCCCTACTAATGCCTGCGTCGATGTCTCACATGCCAATGTGCGTTCTTCCAGTTCCTGCATGGCAGTCTTAAGTGAATCTAATTGATTCTGGAAATCCTCTCTCAACGCTATGATCTCCTCTTTAATTGTTTTTTGTGTCTCCGCCTGGAACTGTTTTAGGAGATCAATCAGTTCTGTTTTAGTTCCTCTCCTCTTTTCGAGAGCGGTGATGTTTCTTTTTGCCTTCCTACATTCCATGCCTCATCCAGGGGCCCTTTAGTCTTGTTGGACTTACTTGCCGGTGTTCTCCTCATTTTACTGTGTTTTTTGTTTCCTCTAGGATTGGCTTTAGAGAAGTCAGGTGATCAATTACTTACTGCTGGGGCCTTGTGACTTACTCCCTCCTCCTCCTCACAGCCCACTGTGAAGGATTCACCACCGGCGGGGGGTTTGATCAGACCGTCACCAGCAACCCCTATCCACTATGGTCTGGACCTCTCATGCAATAACCACACCTCTGGAGGGAGGTTAGTGTTATGAAATTTTAGTCAGTTCTGTAACTGCTCCTATTAGGCCCGCCTCTGAAAATTCAACACCTTGTGTCTAATCTGTGGGCAGCCCACGAGGCTGCTCCCTCCGCCAGTTTGGATTTTTTAGTGTTTGTCGCACCCACTCCCCACAAGTGGGAAAGGGGAGGCGACAGAAGCGTGAGGATAGATGGAAAGCGAGCACGCCCCCGCCACGGCCACCTCACCCCCAACCAATATTCATCACTTTGTCCTTTACACTGCACTGTTCAGTCCACCAGCAGGGGGGGGGAGAGGGGAGGGGAGCAGCAGGTAAACAGCAAGCGGGTGGGCCCCTCGATGCTTATCGCTCCATCCCTAGCGCTGTTCAATCTATCAGCGGGGGGGGAGAGAGAGCAGCAGGTAAACAATAAGCGGAAGCCCCGCCCACCTCTCGATGTGTATCGCTTCGTCCTTGCGATAACGCTGTTCAGTCAATCCGGGGGGGGAGGACGGCAGTCGAACAACAATCGGGAGACCGCCTCACCCACCGCTCGGTGTGCACCGCGTCGTCCCCCGCCAAAGCGCTGCAGTGACCATCAGCGGGGGGAGGGGGCGGGGGATCCACCGGGAACCATCGCGTCTGAGACGCCGCCCGTCCACCGTCCAGCGGCAATCCCCGCCTCATTAAATCCTCTCTCCACCTTGCCCCCGCCGCCTCCCGCCCGCGCTGCAGCAGATCTCCTCACTTGCCGCAGATGCTTTCTTCGGCGGTCCCGTCCGCCATTTTGGATTATTGCTTAGGTCGCGGCAGACTCCTCAATCCCCGAAATCTGGGTTTTCAAGTCTTTATTTGTGCTTGTCGTACCTCGGCAATCATCTGACCCCGTTCTTGCTGATTTGGCCGATCTTCTATGCCTCTGTGTTGCCCCGGGGAAGGTGCACAACAACGCGGCTGGCGGAGCTCCGGCGGCTTCGCCCTAACAAGCCGCCATCTTGCCGGAAGTAAAACATTACCTTCGAGTTTTAACGAGGCAATCTGTTGTTTAGCAATACGACGTTTAATAATGCTCATTGCAGCCTCCTCAGAATACCCAGGAGAAAAGGGAAACAAATCCGATGTGCTGTTTTCTAATACTGGTATGTGTAGTACAGGTTGACTTGGTGGAACAGATCTCTCTATAGGAGTGATATTGTTACCAGAAAACGTGTCGTTAACCTGCATATACTGTCTGGGAATCTGTCTCCCAGATCCCGGATCGAACTCCTCCACACAAGGGTCTAACAGGGATACAGTGGTTTCCCTAATTATCGGTCTCGGGTTATTCTTTTCCACGAGTACTGGTAACTTCCTGTTTGGTAGTTTTGATCTCTGGGTAATAAGAAGCTCCTCTGTTAAGTGGCTAGTCTCCTTGCGGGGTATGGGGCCATCTGTCTTTCTCATCGGATCCATCCTGGCCGAGGAGTTTATCTCTTGTTTTAGGAGTTCCGGAAGGGGGTCCAGCATCAGCATATCGGAACTCTCTGGTCTATGTGTCTCTTCCTCTGGCTTGAAATTCTCCTCACCAAAATTTAAATGTCTTGAGAAGTCTTCGGAATACTTCAGCTTATTAAAATCATCTTTGAGTACAGGGCTTTTTCTTTCTGCATTCGAAAGTATCTCAAGTTTCTCAAAGGCTTGTAGCTCAGGAATAAGCTGGTCTAGTTCGTGGGTAGAGGTCACTGTCATCTTAGTTCCTACGTCACTGTGCTCACCGTAGCAATCAATACGAAGGGTGTCGAGAATACCGGTAGGGGTGTCTGGAACAGGGGTTTCCACTGAAAGCCTAGGGTCAGGAACCGCATCTGTAGCCGTGACAGATGCAATGTTGGTAATTGAAGGCGTGCAATGTTTAGGCTCCTTCAAGGAGGAATCTTCTGCCAAACAATGAAGGTTCTCAGCCTCAGATGTCCTGCGCACCCTGATTGTAGGAATCTCCTTAATAACACGGTCTATGGTGGTTCTCTTCTCTGGCAGTAACCCGGTAGGCTGTGATGTAGCAATTCCAATTTCAGTGGTGGATTGATTTTTGGCATAGGGATATTTCTGGAACACCCTCAGTTCCGTTTTCCGTTGGGGGCGAAGAGGGCACTGGCAAATATAATGCTGGGCATCCCCACAGTAAAAACATAGTCTTTCTGCACGCCTCCTCTCCTTCTCCGGTGTTAGTAAAAAAGGTCCGGGGTCTGGTTCTATCTTCATTGAAATAGAATTAGTGGTAGTTTTCAAGGGCCTGTTATCTGCATTAATTTGTTTAGAATCAGACTTAGCAGCCTGGGTGTACAATGCATAAGTATCGAGATCTGATTCTAGGCTAGCCGTGGAAGGACTGGTGTTAATAGTCAGGATATTATCTTTCTCCCACTTAGATATTTTCTTATCTTCTTTTCTGATCCTTTGCAAAGGGTGCCCTAAGAAAGGGTCAGTGTCGGACTCGGTAACCTTGTTTATAGTGGCAATGCTTCTGAAGTGGTGCGGACAGCTTGTATGATCCTTCAGGGAGGGGACCGCCTCCTCAGACCCATGTTCGTCAATATCAGATACCCGCCTGGGTTTAACTGAAACCAGTCTACGTTGAGGACGGCGGGGGCAGGAGGCAATAAAATGCCTAGCATCGCCGCAATAAAAGCAGAGCTGTTCAGCGAATCTTCTAGCTTTTTCAGAGGCATAAGTGGTATTACCAGTGGGACTGTTCTGCCTAGGTGTAGCATGTTTGTCATTAATTCCAAAACAGGGTACTAGATGCGGGGAAGTAATAGGAGGCGACACTGGACGTGCTCTAGATAGGGTCAATTCTTTCAAAGTACTTTGCACCTCATTCCTATCCTGCTTAAGGCTTTCTACCTCGCTGGTCAAGTGAACTTGTTCCTCTTTAACATTAACTAATTCCGCTTGGAGGCTCTGCACAAGTGTTTTAATCTCGTCCAGTACCTCTTTATAATACTGAAGGAGAGTCTTAACGTCTAGTTTGCCCTGATCCATCACTGCGGAAGTGGCTTGGGATCAATCTGTTGGACTCCACGGGACTTAGCCTCCACAGTGATGGATACAGGCTTCCCTTGTTCCTCCCTCCGCTATGTAGATAGCCGGCAGGTTGAAAAAGGGGGCCCACAAGGACCGATGGTCGTCCTGAGTGGCGCTGCACCTGCAAAGACACAAGACAGGGGCACAGATTAGTATTGGGGGGCGCTGCCAGGGGACTAATGTAAAAGTAATGACAAGAGACTGTAGCAGGATGCCAGCACTCACCAATATGTACCCCTTTTGACGCTCTATACCGGGTGCAGCGTAGATGGTAATCTTGTAGATGGTCAGCACTAAGAGAATGGCACAGACGCGTTCTAACACACACGTTTCTCTATAGTGCAAGACTGAGAGGGAACTAACTTTCCCTAAATAACACAGGTCGGGGCAAGCAAGGTCTAACCAAGATATCACAACATATATCCGGGAATAAGCGAGGCAATCCAGGGGACTGGCAGGGTCAAGCACAGACTAGTAATAACAATACCAAGTAGTAATCACTAGCAATCCAGGAAACAGGCAGAGGGTCAAGGCACAGGCTGGCAATATACAAGGACACAAGGAGCAGGCAGAGACAATCCAGGACGGAGGCAAAGGGTCAAAGCACAGGGCTGGCAATATACAAGGACACAAGGGGCAGGCAGAGACAATCCAGGAAGGAGGCAAAGGGTCAAAGCACAGGGCTGGCAATATACAAGGACACAAGGGGCAGGCAGAGACAATCCAGGAGCAAGCAGGAGTCAGCAACCAAGAAAGCACAACTATACAAAAGGGAGATAACCAGAAGCAAGGTCACTGAACAAGTCGGGTCACTTATCGTATACAGCAGGAAGCAACCGGAGCACAGGAATAGCACAGGGTCCGCTAGAACGCTACTAGGTCCGCTTGTTGATCCCAAGCAAGGTTCGCAAGTCGGCGTCTTCCTTATAAGGAAGCGCCGGCCTTCATGGACATACTGGAGGGTGAGGAAAGCGAGGAAGGACTTCGAGGTCCCATGGGGCGGCCATCTTGGAGTCGAGTCCCAACACTGTAGAGCAATAGGCACCATCACAAAGGAAGGACTAATTCATGGGCGGCCATCTTAGTAGTAATGTACACACAGCCGCGATACCGTAACCGGCTACCGGCGCGTGCATCGCGCCACAGTCTCAGGGACAGGTAAGGACTTCCTAACAGTACCCCCCCCCTCAGGCTCCCTCACCAAAGAAGGGCCGACACTAGGCATAGAATTGCAGACCACAGGGCAAGGCATAACACGGCATGGTATAATATTTCAGGCGAGGTGTGGCATAGCATGGTATCACAACAAGATATGTCAAGGCGAGACATAAAAATTCGTGGCATGGTTTCAACAACCTGGCAGGGCGAGACATGATATTGAATATCATAGCATAACCCCAAGGAACGAGGCATGGACTGGCGAATAAGGCATTGCGTGGCAAACGAGGTGTGACATGGCATAGTGCAATAAGGCATGGCATAACCTCAGGAACTAACCTCGAGCATGCATATCTGGGCATACATGGCAAAAAGGCAGGTAGGCATGTAATTATGTCTAGGGGCAAAAAGGCTACCCCAAGAGCATCACATTGAAATTTAGAGGCGAGCATAGTCAAGCATGGAAGTCAAGGAACAAGGCATGGCATGGTGTAAAAACACAAACAAGAATAACTTGGCAATGCGTGGCATGGCTTAATCTGGGCACCGGCATGGATACGAGGATTAGCCTGGTAGAGTGGAACCAAACAGGGCAAGACCAGGCTTAACTACTTCCGGGCATGGCGTGGAAGGGAACAAGGTATGTAAAACCTAGGTATGGCAAAACAGGGCAAATAATGTTTGGCTATAACGAAACTCAGGATCCCCAGAGAATCAATTACCATGAATTGTTGTAGCTAGTATACCGGTCTCTAGTTCGACGTTTAGGCACAACGTCCACCCACTCGGACTCGTCATCGTCTACTTTAGGTTCTTTCAACGACTGGTAGAAGGCAATGTTTTGAACAGGGGAAGAGCCGTAATCCTGCTCTGTCAAGGAGGGGTTTTCCGTCGAGGTATTCTGATTTTCGACCCCAGGGGCTCCGGGCTTTCTGACTGTAGAGGGGGCTTTTGCTGCCAAAGAGCTAATCTCAATATTAAGAGAACTATCGGGTACTTTTGTTAGAGATTTGAGAGACTGTGTGACCTCTTCGAGTTCTTTCTTTGCTACAGCAACCTCTGGGTCCATTAGGATGACTTTGTTGAAATCCCGTATACTGGCTTCGTAGTTCAGTAAACCTTTGTGAGCTAGGGCTCGTCTATAAAATGCTTTAACACTTGTACCATCCAACTGAATTGCGCAATCACAATCTTGTCTGGCCTCACTGAACTGGCCTAGCTTTAAATAACATAGGGCTCTGTTGGTGTACATTGAGCTTTCGTCAGTCTTTATACTCAGATACTCACTGTATCTTTCTAGTGCTGGTTGATACTGTGCCTTTTTTACATAGGTATTACCTTCGAGTTTTAACGAGGCTACTCTTTGTTCAGCAAGACGACTCTTAATAATGTTCATTGCAGCCTCTTCCGAATACCCAGGAGAAAAGGGAAACAAATCCGGTGTGCTGTTTTCTATTACTGGAATGCGTAGTACAGGTTGACTTGGTGGAACAGATCTTTCTGTAGTAGAGATAGTGGTACCAGAAGGCGTATAGTTAGCCTGCCAATACTGTCCGGGAATCTGTCTTACTGACTTCGGATCGAATTCCTCCACACAAGGGTCTAACAGGGATACAGTGATTACTCCAATTATCGGTCTCGGGTTATTCTTTTCCTTGAGAACCGGTAACTTCTTGTTTGGGAGTTCTGATTTCTGGGGAATGATAGTAAGCTCCTCTGTTAAGGGGTTAGTCTCCTTGGGGAGTATGAGACAATTTGTTTTTCTCGTATTATCAATTTTGGCCGAGGTATCTGCCTCTAGTGTTAGGAGTTCAGGAAGGGGATCCAGAATCCGAATATCGGAACCCTCTGGTCTATGTGTCTCTTCCTCTGGCTTGAAATCCCCCTCACCTAAATTTAAATGCCTGGAGGAGTCCTTGGAATCTTTTAGCTTAATAAAATCATCTTGGAGTACCGGGCTTTTCCTTTCTGCATTCGACAGTATCGCAGGTTTCTCAAAGGCTTGTAGCTTAGGAGTACACAGGTCTTGTTCGTGGGTAGAGGTCTCTGTCATCTTAATTCCTGTATCCCTGTCTTCACAGTTGCAATCAATACGAAAGGGATCAGGAGTACAGGTAGGGAGGTTTCGAACAGGGGTTTCCACTAAAAGCCTGGGACCAGGAGCCGCATCTGTTACCGCGACAGAGGAAATACCAGTAGTTGAAGGCGTGCAGTGCTTAGGCTCCTTCAAAGAGGAGTCTACTCCCCAGCAATGAAGGGGTTCAGCCTCAGATATCCTGCACACCCTGATTGTAGGAATCTTCTTACTGCCACGGTCTATGGTTTTTCTCCTCTCTGGCAGTACCCCGGTAGGCAGAGGTTTAGCGATTCCAGATTCACTGGTGATTTGACTTTTGGCATAGGGATGTTTCTGGGACATCCTCAATTCCGTTTTCCGTTGGGGGCGAAGAGGGCACTGACAAATATAATGCTGGGCATCCCCACAGTAAAAACACAGTCTTTCTGCACGCCTCCTCTCCTTCTCCGGTGTTAGTAAACAAAGTCCGGGGTCTGATTCTATCTCCTTTGAAATAGAATTAGTGGTAGTTTCCAAGGGCCTGTTATCTGCATTACTTAGTTTAGAATCTAACTTAGCAGCCTTGGTGTACAATGCATAAGTATCAAGGTCCGGCTCTAGGCTAGCCGTGGAGGGACTGGTGTTAATAGCCAGGATATTATCTTTCTCCCACTTAGATACTTTCTTATCTTCCTTTCTGATCATGTGTAAAGGGTCCGTGTCGGACTTGGTAACCGTGTTTATGGTGGCAAGGACTCTAAAGTGGGGCGGACAGCTTTTATGCTCCTTCAGGGAGGGGATCGCCTCCTCAGACCCATGTTCGTCAATATCAGATGCCTGCCTGGGTTTAACTGAGGCCAGTCTACGTTGAGGACGGCGGGGGCAGGAGGCAATAAAATGCCTAGCATCGCCGCAATAAAAGCAGAGCTGTTCGGCGTGTCTTTTAGCTTTCTCAGAGACATAAGTGATATTACCAGTGGGAACGATCTGACTAGGTGTAGCATGTTTATCTTTAATTCCAAAACATGGTACTAGATGCGAGGGAATAACAGGAGGCGACACTGGACGTATTCTGAATGGGGTCAAATCTTTCAAAGTGCTTTGCACCTCATTCATATCCTGCTTCAGGTTTTCTACCTCGCTGGTCAAGTGAACTTGTTCATTTTTAACATTAACTACTTCCGCTTGGAGGTTCTGCACAAGTGTTTTAATCTCGTCCAGTACCTCTTTGAGATAC
>JASCRC010797254.1:0-10061 GCA_030264455.1 Desmognathus abditus
GGGAGGGTCCTTGGGAGGGTCCTACGATGTCCATAGGTGCCTGTAACTCCCTGCCCTAGGCTCAGCTAGTGAGTCTGCCCCGTTCTCGTGTACAGGGATAAACCATGGACGTCCCTGGTTTAACCAGGGATAACCAAGGATAAAATCCATGGACGTCCATGGTTTATACTTGTTTTTATCCGTGGTCTTCCATGGAAAACCACAGACGGTAAATGGCTCAGGGATAAACCATGGATTACCATGGTCTTAACAGGCCATTGATGTACATAGATGTGACAAACAAGGAAAACCACGGACATCCATGGACAGGTGAAACTGGCAAATATTCAACATTTTAGCGTTCTCCCTGGTTGTGCATGGTTATCTTTGATTAATACCTGGTCATCCATGGAGGGCTATGTTCATGCTGTCCATGTTATGATGGATGTACATGGTTATCTCTGATCCTTCATATCCATCAAGAACAAGCCCCGCACAATGGGTCTACCATGGATGATGATGCTTGTCAGTTGCCTGTACAAGGATATCCATGGAGGACCATGGTTTATTCCATTAACTCCTTAACTGCTAAGGGGTTCCGACTCCCCAAGTGCTGAGCCTCTGGAGGCCTGTAACTTTTGTTTGACTTGGCCAATCACAGCCATTTTTGACTACTTTTCTTTTCACAAGATGGGCAATCTAATAACACCAAAAAATGGGGAATCGCACATGGATGCTGTCTGAAATTTAGAAGAACGTGTGAAAACTGTTTTCCAGAAAATGCAAAAAAAATGACTGTGGTTCTTGTTCTGTGCATGGGACCAACAAATGATTTGCAGTTCTGAAATCGCCATTTTTGCCACTTTCCAGAACAGGGTTTCAAAAACAATTATGTGGTAATTTCTATAAGGTAATTTCTATAAGGTTTCAATAGGTGGATCATTTCTTCAATATTGCGTGCAATGCACCTGCTTTCAGATTTTGGCTAATTAAGGCGAGACAAAAAAGTGCAATTCAAGCAACTCCTGCATTTGTGAACAGCTGAGAAAATGGTAACAAGAACAAGGGGTTATTTGTGCAGATTGACCAAAAAATGGTCCCATAGCACTGACAAAAAATAAAATTTAGTCAAAAATACAAAAAAATTAAAATAAATTTGACATTTGCAGCTCTAATATCTAGAATGCTTGGTATCTCTGTAATCGCAGTGCACCACTACGAAACCCTAATCCATGCGGTCATAGCAACATTTAATGTGTATTGGTTTTCAAAAAATTGGCAACACCTTGAGAGAGTAAACACAGTGAGCTAACAGTTGACAGTGCAATATTAGAACCACCAGCGAGCCATTTGCAAATGAAAATAGCAGATATACAATTGGTTCACCCTGAAAATTCATACTTGTCTAGAAAGTAGACATGTATACAGGTTCAGGAATAGGTCACTTTACGACCAAAACCGATTGTGGAATAGCAGTTAAATACTGCATTCAAATAATTTTTTGGAAAAGTAACTTCTCCAACATTGGTGTACAGTAGGGTTTGAAAAAAGGTCGGGTAAATAACCGCCAGCCACCTACGGCACACCTCCAAAGGTTCCCCTACTCCTCCAGAAAACAAAATTGGTACCCCCACATGTGTAGATACAGAAAAGTCACTAATGAGGTTAGGGCGGAATATAACACCTGGTAATAATGTCAATCCACAGAGAACAGTTTGGGCATCGAAATCTGCTGTGACATCCGTTTGCTTTTGAGTCGGAGGAGCCCTGCCATCAAGGAAACTCCTGCAAATCATACATGTGCTAATAGAGGACATCCTAATGCACGCTACAGGGGGTTACTTGAGTTGGTCGCACTAGGTTTACTACCCAGAATGCCCAGCAGTATATGGAAAGGTTGCTAAATTTACGGATTTTTGGACAAATTGGCTATAAGAAAGGTGACCCAATGTGCCACCATCAACAGAGGGCACCTCACCAAGCATACTGCTATTCCCTATGATGAAGCTGGTGCCACCCATGTGTGGTTGCACCCAAGCCCGGGCGAGGGGACGGCGCAAAATGAGATGTTGTAATGTTGAGCAGAGAACTCATTTTAAGGCAAAAAACCTAGATGGGCACGCACTTCTTGACCTTGGGAACACAGAACATCAAGGAAACCCCTGCAATCATACCTGTGAAAAAAGAGGACATCCTAACACATGCAATGGTGGGTGACTTGTTTCAGTCAAACTAAGTTTGCTACCCAGAATGCCCAGCGGTATATGGAAAAGTTGCAAGGTTTTTGGCCAAAGTGGCCACAAACAGGTTGACCTAATATGCCGCCATCAACACAGGGCACCTCACCCAGAACACCCCTACACCCCTACTCCCTACGAAGTTGGTGCCACCCATGTGTGGTTGCACCAAAGCCACGGGCAATGGGCGAGCACAAGGCGAGACATGGGAATGTTTAGCTGAGAACTCATATTTTAGGGCAAAAAACCTCTATGGGCATGCACTTGCTTTTTGACCTTGGGGACACAGACATTTAGGAAACCCCTGCAAATAATACACATGCAAAAAGAGGACATCCTAACGCACATAACGGTGGGTGACTTGCATCGGTCACACTAAGTTTACTACCCAGAATGCCCGGCAGTGCATGGAAAATTTGCAAAATCTACAGGTTTTTGGCCAAATTTGCAACAAAAAACGTAACCTAAGGTGCCACCATCAACATGTGGCATCATACCCAGCATACCCCTACCCCATCCAACAAAGTCGGCACCAGAAGAGGGGATGGTGCAAAACGAGATGTGGCGATTGAATTTTCTGTCGGATGTCAGTGTAGCAGCCATAATGTTTTGTGCCTGGAGTGGGAAGACATCCGAGAAACACATGAAGCCCATACAGTTCCAAACAGAGGTCTCCCTGATGCCACACTGGCCTTAAAACAGGTGCTGCAATGTACAGGCAAATATACAAACTACCTTCGCCCGCATTCTCCTACTCCTTACGAAGAAATTCGTGCCCAGCATGCCTGGGTGCACCAAACACGTAGTCGAGGGAGGCGGCACAAAATGAGATGCAGAATGCCTGGTGATGAGTGGGAAAATTACAGGCTTGTGTCATATTGGCCTATAAATTGGTACCTTCTCCTCCGTACCTTTACTTCTTGCAAGCAATTGGTGCCCACATGCAGGAGTGCACCAAACATGCAGTCAAGGGGAGGGCACAGGTGCAAAAGAGAAAGGTGGCAGAAATGACTAGAGTTTGGCAGAATTGGGTCTAAAGTATGCGCTACAATATCCCCACTAACCCTATATTTGTGCTGTGTTGCGTGTAGGACGTTTTAGGTTACGAAGGTGGCAGTGTGGTTGTGCAGGTACTCAGCCACACTATCACCTTGGTAAGCTAAAACTTTACAATAACAGAATACACAGTCTGGGTCCTTACCAAGATGATGCCTGCTGCTGGGATGTCCACTTCACGACCTACCTTTGTAGCTGAAGGGCTTTAACATCACAAGCAGGGCTCACTGTCACAATTCTTCCGCTGTTAAACTGAATGTTCCCTATAAATGCAACAAAACATATTTCAACATATATTGCAAACACAGCCCTACTTAAAAAGCACTTCCAAAAAAGCGGTTTCAGAACACGCTCATTGAAATATCCAAAAGAGCGTGTCATAGATATTGGCGGCACAGGCACATAGATTGGTTCCAGAGAAGGGGGCCCACTCACTTAGGTAAATAGTTTACCCTAAAACCCTACTCTAAGCAGGGGGACCGGCCCCCCATGCACCCACCTTGCACCTCTTTCCACCCTCTCCCCTCCACACACCCTTTAACACCTTGTCCCTCCTGCAAAGACTATCCAACCCGTTACCTCCCGACCCCTGCAAACTCTAATCATCCTCTACCGCTCCCCTCCACCCCCCCCAACAAACATCTTATTAACCGTTTCCCTTAGAGCTGATTCATGTGGTGGCTTGAATCCGCTCTAAGGGAAACTGATAACCCACCAAAGTGTGTCCTTAGCAGCAGCCGCGCTTATTTGGTGCGGCTGCTGCAAAGGACACGCTTTACTGGATTGCGCATTTTGAAACGTGCTGAAAACCTAGCAAAGGAACTATAAAGCACCACTGAATACCCACTACCGTATCAGAATGAACGAAAGTTGAAAATGTAATTTCGTTCTGAAAGTTCTGTTTCTATCACCTGTTCTCATGTGCATTGGCATTTCCAATTCTTGTTTCACCCACACAATGCTTCACTTGAGTAATGGTGCTAGCAATGCTTGCTGCATGCGCTCCTGGACTCAGAAAACTTGAAAGGACTGGCATTATGAACAACTGCAGCCTTTCAGGAAACTCACAACTAATGGCATTGACACAACACATCTATCCAAGGACTCAGAGAAGTAACAGAGTGGGTGGGCATAAGAGGTGGGTGATGAATAGACGGTAGAAGTGGGGTGTGGGAGAGAGGGATAGAAGAGAGGTGGGGCAGTGAATCGACGACTGAATAAGACGGGAATGGGTGCATGACTGGATAAGTGAGCAAATGGGTAGGAGAGTGGGCGTGAGTGAGGGTGCGTGAATTGGAAAGTGGGCGGCTGTGGGTGAGTGAGATGGTTGGCGGGCGGGGCGATAAAATGAATGGGTAGGCATATGAGAACATGGGTGGCTTGATGATTGGCTGAGTGAATGAGTTGATGGGTGGGCGAGTAATGATGGGTGGGAGAGACTGGATAGATGGCAACCCTTAGAAACAGCAAGGCAGTCAAGTGACTGAGAGGGTAGACTATCAAGTGAGAGATCAAGTGGGTGGATGGTTTGGTGAGTGGTAAAGGGAGTTAAGACAAGAGTGTTTGGGTGAGTGATTGGGTATGAGAGTGAATATAATGGTTAGTGAGTGGCCCCCACCATCAGACACAGCAAAGCAGTCACTCATTCTCTCTATTACTGCTTCCACCTACATAATTCAGAAAAGATTTGGATTTTTTTTCTAATCTTTACCTGTAAAAAAGTAATAGATAAATATTCCTACTCTTGTAAGAACATGACCCTCAAACACAATGGCATTCAACACACATAACTTACCTCTGAATTTCTTCCGACGACGGGTCCCCTCTCCAAAACCAATTACCGTGATGCACCAGGTTCAGATTTAATTTTCAATGAGGAACTGCAAATACACAAAAACATGTTCTAGAGTATTCTAAAAAGTCAATACATCTAGACGCTCGAAAGAAAGAGGAGACAGTAACATGCTAGCAGATGTTCTCACTCAACACAAACAGGTGAATATTCCAATATGCATTGGGGCATCAAATTGTGCCATCATCTAGTTCAATACCCAGGGTATACCATCTACTTTTCTAAGCCACCAAATGCATTTGGTGTCAGCGACAGCAAAACCCTGTCTCTACCACAGAATGCAAATGTGAAGTTATGATTTGCTGGGACCTCCTTAATGCTCATGGCCCCAGCGAATCTTGAAGTGGGCATGCGCTGAACATTTGGTGAATGTACGTTGCACACTAACCAAATGTTTTTAGAAAATCGTGTGGGATGCTGCACACCAATTTTGTGCTTTCTGCACCTGCCAATGTCTCAGGACCGTATCCAATGAATCTTCTGCCTTAGCGCGCCACCCTACCTGCTACCTCACCTCAGCACCCCAACCACCTATTCTCACTTCATCACCTCCCGCCCCGTCTCTCAGCTTATCAGCCTACCATGTCTCACCCCAGCACCATCCATTGGCTCACATTACCACCCCAACCATGTCTCACTGCAGCCTCCCCAACCCACACACCAATGTCGCACTCCCATGATCATCCAGCATGCAGAAAACTAATGGCATTGGCCAATACTTGTTAAGTTTGGTAACACATAACTGATACGCTACAGGAAGTCTAAATGTGCAGGAGTGCTCGGGTTCCTGCAGTCGGGGTGTTTTGCGAATTTCAAGATACTCAGGCTTAGCCCAGTCTCCCTTATAAAATATGCGGTATACTGTAAAAAAAAAAATCTGTATACTTGGTATGACGTCTTTTGGACAAATGACTGCTGTACATTCTGCAGAATGTTCTTAAGTATACTTTGCCCAAAAGACTGCAGTACCTAATCTACAGTATTTTATGCTTGGGTGCGCAAGCCCAGTTTAAATTTGCAAGAGCAACTATGTCATGGCCCCAGCGACTGTAGAGTTGCAGGAGCTGCTTGCAACACAGCATTTTACCATCACGGGTGGCTTCTGTGAAGAGAGGAGTATCTGTCAGAGATCGTAAGCCCTATGAATTGAGATTTTACCTTTTTGTAAGGGTTGCCTACCCTTACATAATCTGTTCTTTGGAAAAGGCACATAATGAGTTTTCATTCATTCATTCATTCATTCATTCATTCATTGAGGCATACTCTTTTGTAGAGATGCATTGCCAAAACCAAGCGTGGCTATTGGAAACAGGGTTGGAATGCCCAAAAAACAGCCCTGGATTTTCCTAAAAAAAAGGTCCTTCTGTTGCTCAGAGGGCACAAAGGTGGACTTGCTGCAAAAATTGGCCCGGGCAAAAAAACACGGCACTTAACTGTACCTGCTATACGCATATTAATTATGCACGTTTGCAAACACTACCACAATTTTCTCTTTGTTGCAGCGGCATTATACACTAGAGTTTGAATGCTATAGAAATGAATGAAAGAAGAGAGGAAGAATGGGAATCAAAGGGAAAGAAGGAAAGAAAGATTCACCCACATGCTGCACCACTATCTGTTCGGACAGCAAGAAATTGCCACAGCACCCCATTAACAACACCCTCATGGGCGCATGTCTGCGTGAAATAGCAGTTCTATAAATCTCTCCCCAGCCTGAATAGGTGCTGCAGGTACGCCCCCTTATTTCTGGCCTAACTCCTTGGCAAGCAGTTGCCCTGTTTAGGGGCGCAATCAGCCAGCACAAAAGCCCCACCCTCCTCCCCCACTGGAAAAGTGTCCCTTTGTCTCTGAGGCCTGACACTGTCACCAGCAAGGTGGCATTAAACTGCTGAAAGAAAACGTCATTCTACCAGAAACAGCTGAAATCTCGCTCTTTAGAGCGCCCCAATCTCATAACCCACTCTCCGTGCTCAGGAGAGTATCTAGCCCTGGGGTGTACATGAAAATGTTCAGACAAAAACAGCAAAAAGTACCGTTTTTTGGCCACAAATGTGTAAAGGACACGACACTGTAGCAAATCTGAGGGGGGGTGCAACACCCCACTACACCCCCCCCACCCCCTGTAAATTCGCCCCTGCCCGTACTCCTCCGACCACACCAGCATTCTAAAGCATGTAGCACCCCATTAAGGAGTTTGAGGGTGATATCTAATTGGAGGGAGCATGGGGTGGGAGAACACATTTTGTTCTGTGTCCCCAGGGACGTTCGTTCTGATTTCTAATACATTGAAATGTAAGAAAAAAGTGAAAATCAACATAAACTAAAAAAGGCAAGTGCCTAAATTCCATACAAATACATATCAGCATGTTAGTAAAATACGCTCTTTGGGAATTTTACACTGTTTGTTGGGAAATCTGTTATGCTTACACCTCTTCCCTCCCCCAAAAGCTATGATAATCCTCTGAATGGGTTATTGTAGAGTTGCTTAAGCCAGTAAGGGCCAAAATTACTTTTACTTTTTTTAACCGTATATTAAAGTACTCAAATTGTACTTTAAGCTGCATCTTTCATTAAATCAAATAAAACGTTCCTTTAATTTTGTGCTGCCTTTAAAAATGCTGTTTAGCAAAATTTGCATACTGCCAGGGCCAGATTGTCCGACGCTCTGCTAATGCGTTACTGGGCAACGAGGTGAAAGGGGCTTCGCAGGACTGCGTTTGCGCAGACGTCTGCTGTGAGGCAAGACCCCCTGGGGCCAAATGGTGTCGGGTCACGGCTTCGGCTTTTGCATGCAGTGACCAACACGAATGGTGAAAATTGAAAACACAGACGTGCGCATTAGGAGAATGACTGCGGTATTTTCGACAAAACGTTTGAGTTGCACAAACAGGAGCTATAGCTCTGCACAGAGATCAAAATGCACTGAGAAAAAAGCGTGTGTGCTCATGGTGATGTACTCTCCCAGAACGCCTATACTGAAACTGGGCAATAGTGCCTTTAAAGAAGCACCTAGCCCTAAACTCTGAATATACACGTATCCCAGATTCATTACCTGATAGTCTCTGTTGCCTCTCCCTCCATGGGACTTCAGTTTCAGGGGAAAACGAGCCGAATATGTCCCTCTCCAGAGTGCATGCTGCAGCCACATGTCTC
Source organism: Desmognathus abditus (assembly GCA_030264455.1). Taxonomy (NCBI): domain Eukaryota; kingdom Metazoa; phylum Chordata; class Amphibia; order Caudata; family Plethodontidae; genus Desmognathus; species Desmognathus abditus. Next base: position 8,278 of record JASCRC010797254.1, read on the forward strand.
AGAGCTCCAGAGAGAAACTGCCCTTAGCAGCAGTTGCTAACCCTCATCAGGAAAACAAGCCCAAGTGCCTCACAAAATAACAAAAAACAAACATTGGGCAATTCCAATTGTTTCCTGCTAGTTGGAAACCATTTTTAATTGTTGGGAGGTAAAAGAAGGTGTGACTTTTGCTTGTAAAATGGTGGGGGGGTTTTACAATTTTTTATTACACAAATTACACATTACATTAATTTTTTTATTACACAATTAGATAGACATTAAAACTGGCATTTCCAGGTTTCCAAGAGACTCGGGGCTCACAGCCCAGTCTGGCAGTAATACATTCATTTAAAAAATATATATATAGAGAAAATACATTGCCTTTGTGTGAATTGTGGGGAAATAATGCCATTGAATGTTTCTGGTGCTGTTGTAATAAAGCACGAGTCCAAAGGCTTTCTAAATGTCACCAGAACCACGAGATTGCATTCTTGCACCATAATTCACGAACTACCTGTGATGCATTTTTTATTCATGATGTTTTGCATCATGCTTTTCCTTGGAGTTTAATTGCTTAGCAGAGGGGCTTAAAGGTGTTGAAATTGTGCCCCCCCGCCCATATATACCACTAAATCAGGGATGTTTCCAGTTTTCCAACAGACTTGGGGCTAAGTCCACACTGCCAGGAATCCATGAAAGTTTAAAAGCCCATATATTGCTCTCATTTGCGTTCTGTTAAGAATACAGGACACTCAGGGCCTTAGCCGCCTTAGCCGAGCCCTAACATCCAGAAAGGGTTTCCAACCAAGGGATGCATGTAAGTGACTATATTACCGACTCATTATGAGTTAAAAAGCCAATATCGGTAAAACTGTCAGTAATTACTGACAGTTTTATTGATACCGATGTTTTCAGCTAATACTACGGTAAAACCATTGGTAAGTGTTAGATGACATTCTATTTGTCAACCTACACTTACCGATGGTTTCACTACAGCCATTTGAAAGTGCCAAATAGGCACTTTAAATGGGGCTGGAGTGACTCTGTTAATTCTACCCAGGCCATTCTGGGGCAGAATTAATTCACCCCTGGGTTGCCCCTCTTTTTTCTGGCACATGAGGTGATTGAAGAAAATTAACATTAGTTTCACAGCTGGTGTTAATTTTCTTCATATTACCAACATTTTTACTGACAAGTTTTATATCGGTAAAAATGTCATAATCCATCGGTAATGGAAATGACGGTAATTACCACCCTTTCCATTACTTACTGACATATTACACTTGTAAATCCGTTTACCAACGGTTTTACCAACTATTCGCCAACTCGTAACCAGGCCCTAAACCTCTAAAATGAGGTATGTGGGAGGTGGAGCAGAACACAACTCATTTTTTTGAGATATCCAATGATATTAAATACAATTCTGCATTTGATTTGGATTTTAGATGATGGTTCATGTTTTATCAAAATGCAATCTTAGCATGAAACATGACATTGCCACACCCCAATACAGAATCAAGGCTGACCATGTATAACCCTGGACTTCTTTGGTGCTTGTCCCTGCAGTCCCTTGTAACATGGATAGAGACCAGGGACAGATTCATCCCTGAAACAGGGGAGAACAGGGACATACAGAACAGGGATAAGAACCAAATACAAAACAGGGATAACCATTGACTTCCAAGGACAACTCTGCCTGTCAGTGATACCAGGGACAACGGGAAAACAGGGTGTGCTTGGTATGTGTGTGCTACACAGATAGCTGTGAAGGTGAAGGGCCCGGACCTTTTCTCACGGGCGCTACA
>JASCRC010808328.1:0-10055 GCA_030264455.1 Desmognathus abditus
GAAAAAGGAAAGGAGGAGAGGGGGGAAGGGGGGGGGAGAGAGAGAGAGGGAAAAAGAAAAGGAGGAGGGGGGGAGGGGGGAGAAGGGAGAAACAACCAAAAAAGCGTAGACTAGGTGTTCCATGATGCCTAACTCACAAGGGTGTAGAAGCCCAAAAAAAGGGCTTCAGACAAAATTCTAAAAAGGGTCAAAAAAGGCAGTAGCTTCAATCACGCACATTCAAACCGCGTCTGATGGTATCAAACTTGCGGATGAGGGCGTTTTCAGCTGCAAGCAAGAGGGCGGTAAGATCCCCACCACGTCGCGGGGGATATACCTTACGCAACACTACCCAACTCAGGGAATCCGCCGAGTGGCCAAAGCTCACAAAGTGAGATACCAAGGAAGCCGTGAGGGACCTCGTACGGATGCGTGATTTGTGCTCACTGATGCGCAGCCGTACCTCTCGCTCTGTTTGACCAATGTACATCAATGCACATGGGCAGAACACAGCGTAGACCACACTAGTACTCTGGCAATTCGTATGATCACGGATCTCATAATGTACATCGTTGTAGGTAATGGTCTTAGACACAATGGTGGACTCACATGCCACACAGTCCCCACACCGAGTGTGCCCCTTGAAGCGCTCCCTGCCCCACGCCTCTAGTATGGTGCCAGTGGGTTTCGTAACAGATAACTGAGAATGCACCAACCGGTCTTTAAGACTCTTGCCTCGCTTGAAGGCAAAGCGAGGCCGCTCCAGGCAAAAGTCTTGAGTCTGAAGGAGGCTCCAATGTTTCAAGATAGCTTTCCTCACACAGTCTGAATTGCGGTTAAACGTCGTGACGCAGGTGACAGTATCGTCCCCAGGGTCCCTAGGGGTTTGTTCCAGCAACGCTGAGTGGGGATTGTTGTACGCCCGCTTGGCGGCGTTTTTCACCAATTTGTTGGGATAACCGCGCACCACTAGGCGTTCACCTAGGTTTTCTGCGGCATCGCAGAAATCCTCAGTGGTGGTGCAGTTGCGTCTGCAACGCAAAAACATTCCGAATGGGATATTATCTCTTAGAGCCTTCGGATGCTCACTCTCAAAATGGAGTGTCGTATTTCTGTCTGTGGGCTTCCGAAAAAGTTTGGTGGCTAAGGCACCATCCTGATGAAAAATTGTCAGGTCCAAAAAGTTTACAGAATCATAGTCACATTCCATGGTAAATTGAATATTCTGATTGCATTGATTGACCCAGGTCACAAATTCAGTAAGGGTGTCCGTCTCACCGCGCCAGATGAGAATGCAATCATCTATATAGCGCTTAAAGAAAATGATTCGATCCCGAAAGGGATTGCGTGCACTCAAAATGTAAGTTTGTTCAAATTGGGCCATATATAATATGGCCAAATTTGGGGCAAAAGCAGCCCCCATCGCGGTGCCGTGAACCTGCTGGTAAAAATGATTTTTGAACCTGAAAAAATTGTGGCAAAGTGCCAATTCTGCACAACCTAAAATAAATTCAGTTGGAATGGTGCAATCCGTCCTGTGATTCAGGGATTCACGCATAACTGTGAGGGCCTCGATCTGGGGGATATTGGTATAGAGGGAGACAATATCCATTGTCACCAATAAATCCGTATTCTCATCAAACTCGTGACCCTCAAGTAGACGGATAGCCGCAGTGGTGTCCAGAATGAATGTCTCGGTTTGACTTGCAAGAGGTTTCAAGAAAAAATCAACGTACTGGCTGAGTGGTTCCAGGACTGAGCCACACCCAGAGACAATGGGACGCCCAGGCGGCGATTCCAGACTTTTGTGGACCTTCGGTAACGTGTATATAACCGGTACACGAGGATTTTTTCTATTTAGGAAAGCATATTCTTTTATGCCCAACCAACCGGCCGCTAGAGCCAGATCGGTGTGCATTTTAATAAGAGACACCAGGTGCGGGGTAGGGTCACCATCAAGCTTGTGATAATAGTTGGTATTAGAGACCTGTGCCAGCAACTCCTGCTCGTAGTATTGCCTCGTAAGTAAAACCACACCGCCGCCCTTGTCGGCGGGTTTGATCACAAGTGTGGGATCCTGTTCCAAAGTATTGAGTGCCAAACGTTCAGTAGGACTAAGATTGGACTGCGTAAACTTAGGCTGAGAAAGTATCCCATTTACTGTCTCACGTACCATTGACTCATAGGTCAGGACATTCGCCGAAACTTGATGGGAAGCTGGAGAGAAAGTGGACTTATTTCTAAAGCCCGTGCTTTCCTCCTGGTTGGAACTTGTAATCTGATCTTTAAACAAATACTTCAGTCTGACTTTACGAAAAAATTGGTCTAATTCCTCATGGAGGTCTCCTGCATAGATCTTTTGTGTAGGTACAAATGAAAGTCCTTTCCTTAAGACCATCTCCTCAGATGGAGTGAGAGAATGATCACTAAGGTTAAAGATGGGGAAGTCCTCCATCGGGGGGTTGCTCTCATGTGGTGTCATGTCACGTTCCTGCCGCCTCTGCGGTTCCTCAGTACGTATGGGGAACGGGAGTTGTCTCCCCGACCTCTTCCTCGGCCCCCTCTGCCTAAAAAAGGTTGCCGTGGATTAGACTGATTTTCGTCACCACTTCCGGAGGAGGTCTCGGAAAATGTGACCCACCTCCGCCTCCCCCTAAAATTGGTCACTTGACCCTTTTGCTTGGAGTAGTGGTCTTCCTTAAGGTAAGGGTAGGTGACCTCTTTATCGTAATGTTTAAGGTCAAATTGCAACTTTTCGGCCTTTTTCTTCGTGGTAAGCTTACGAAAATCTTCAAATACTATGCTTGTACTCGAGTTATTGCCCTACACCGGTTGATTGGAGGGAAATAGGGCTTTCCTTGTTGTTTCTCTCGGTTGCACAACCTTCTGGTTGTTTAGGAATACAGGGAATAAATTTATCCCTGTCGACGGCGTAAAATGCTACGCGGTTTGTTTATTATTTAGTGTATAATTTTTTAGTGTATATTTAATTTCTTTCAAAATGGCACATTGATGTAATTTTACTTAGGGTCCAATTGACTTGGTTTTCTGTCTTCTTTGTCTGGTTCCTTTCTTTCCCCTTTTTTCTTATTCCTTCTTCCCCTTTTTCCTCCTCTCCCATCCCCCCATCCCCTTTTTCTCTATTATCTCTCTTTTCTTGCTTTCCCGACCTTCTTTTCTCTCCTCTTTCTTTCACTTTGGGTGAATGGCGGAGGCGGAGACCTTGGCGTTCACTTTTGAGCAGATTACAGAATTGACGTCAGGGGAAACAGTATTCGGAGCTGCCCTCTCGGACCTCCAGAGCTCGGGTAAAATAGAGGGCGATTCTCTTTTGAACTTAAAGAAGAAGCAATTCAGGACAGAATTGCATGGGCAATTTCTGGTAGAGTACCTGAAGGGTGGGATTATTCCTTGGGGACTCCAGGTCAAGAATGAACCTATCTTGTTTACTGATAACAAGGTTTATCTGACCAAATTCAGTTGGATTGGGAACACGTGTTCCCGCGACTGGATGGCCCTCACTATAGAGACGGCCAAGTATACTGCAGACAAACTTATGGATGAGATCTTGGAGCAACAAGCTGCACTAGGTCTCAACACCCTGATTCAGGACGCCAAAGCTAAGATAGACTCCATCAACAAATTGTTTGAAGATTTCCGTAAGCTTACCACTAAGAAAAAAGCCGAAAAATTACAATTTGACCTCAAACACTACGATAAAGAGGTCACCTATCCTTACCTTAAGGAAGACCATTACTCCAAACAGAAGGGTCAAGCTACTAACCCGAGGGGTAGGCGTAGGTGGGTCACCTTTTCGGATACCTCCTCTGCGAGTGGCGACGAGAACCAGCCCAATCCACGGCAACCTTTTTTAGGCAGAGGGGGCCGAGGAAGAGGTCGGGGGGACAATTCCCGTTCTCCATACGTACTGAGGAACCGCAGAGGCGGCAGGAACGCGACATGACACCACGTGATAGTAATCCCCTGATGGAGGATTTTCCTATTTTTAACCTCAGTGATCGTGTACTCACCCCATCTGAGGAGATGGTCCTAAGGAAAGGACTGACATTTGTACCTACACAGAAGATTTATGCAGGTGACCTCCATGAGGAATTAGATCAATTTTTCCGTAAAGTCAGACTTAAGTATTTGTTTAAGGACCAGATTGTAAGTTCTAATCAGGAGGAAACTACGGGTTTAAGGAATAAGTCCACTTTCTCTCCAGCATCTCATCAAGTTTCGGCAAATGTCCTGACCTATGAATCGATGGTACGCCAGTCAGTAAATGAGATCCTTTCACAGCCCAAGTTTGTGCAGACCAATCTCAGCCCCTCTGAACACTTGGCACTTAATACGTTGGAACGGGATTCCACACTTGTTATCAAACCCGCCGACAAGGGGGGTGGCGTGGTTTTACTTACGAGGCAATATTATGAGCAGGAGTTGCTGTCTCAGGTCTCTAATACCAACTATTACCACAAGCTTGACAGTGACCCCACCCCACACCTGCTGTCTCTTATTAAAATGCACACCGATGTGGCCCTAGCGGCTGGCTGGTTGGGCACTAAAGAATATGCATTTTTAAATAGAGAAAATCCTCGTGTACCGGTTATATACACTCTACCAAAGGTTCATAAAAACTTGGAATCGCCGCCTGGGCGCCCAATCGTTTCTGGTTGTGGTTCAGTCCTGGAACCGCTCAGCCAGTATGTCGACTTTTTCTTGAAACCGCTTGCAAGCCAAACTGAGACATTCATTTTGGATACCACCGCGGCTATCCGTTTACTTGAGGGTCATGAGTTCAACGAGAATACGGATTTACTGGTGACAATGGATATTGTCTCCCTTTATACCAACATCCCTCAGATCGAGGCCCTCACAGTCATTCGTGAATCTCTCAACCACAGGATTGATTGTACCATTCCCACTGAATTTATTGTAGGCTGCGCGGAATTGGCACTCTGCCATAATTTCTTTAGGTTTAAAAATCATTTCTACCAGCAGGTCCACGGCACCGCGATGGGCGCGGCTTTTGCCCCAAATTTGGCCATATTGTATATGGACCTATTTGAACAGACTCACATTCTGAACGCACGGAACCCCTTTCGGGACCGGATCATCTTATTCAAGCGCTATATTGATGATTGTATCCTTATCTGGCGCGGTGAGACGGACACCCTCACTGAATTTGTGACCTGGGTCAATCAGTGTAACAATAACATTCAATTTACTATGGAATGTGACTATGACTCCGTCAACTTTTTGGACCTTACAATTTTCCATCAGGATGGGGTTTTAGCCACCAAACTCTTTCGTAAGCCCACCGACAGAAACACGACACTTCATTTCGAGAGTGAGCACCCTAAGGCTCTAAGAGACAACATCCCGTTTGGAATGTTCCTGCGTTGCAGACGCAACTGTACCACCACGGAAGATTTCTGCGATGCTGCAGACACTTTGGGTGAGCGCTTAGTGGTGCGCGGATACCCCAATAAATTGGTGAAAAACGCCGCCAAGCGAGCCTACAATAATCCCCACTCAGTCCTGTTGGAACAAACCCCCAAAGACAGTGGGGATGACACAATCACCTGCGTTACTACTTTCAACCGTAATTCAGATCGTGTGAGAAAAGCCATCTTAAAACATTGGAGTCTCCTCCAGACCCAGGAATTTTGCCTGGAGCGGCCCCGTTTTGCCTTTAAGCGAGGCAAGAGTCTCAAAGATAGGCTGGTGCATTCACAGCTACCTGTTGCTAAACCTACTGGCACTATACTTGAGGCGTGGGGCAGGGAGCGTTTTAAGGGGCACACCCGCTGTGGGGACTGCGTGGCATGTGAGTCCACCATTGTGTCTAAAACCGTTACTTACAACAACGTGCATTATGAGATCCGTGACCACACGAACTGCCAGAGCACCAGTGTGGTGTACGCAGTTTTCTGCCCGTGTGCATTGATGTACATCGGGCAAACAGAGAGAGAGGTACGGCTTCGCATCAGTGAGCACAAATCACGCATCCGCACGAGGTCCCTTACGGCCCCTTTGGTAACTCACTTTGTGAGCCTTGGCCACGCTGCGGATTCCTTGAGTTGGCTAGTGCTACGCAAGGTACATCCTCCGCGCCGTGGTGGTGATCTCACTGCCCTTCTGCTTGCAGCCGAAAACACACTTATCCGCAAGTTTGATACCATCAAGCGCGGGTTGAATGTGCGTGATTGATGCCACCTTGCGTTTGTTCGGTGCCCCCCATGACGTGTCTTTACCTCACGCCCTGTCAGCTCCTGCCAACAAGAAATATGATTATATCCCCTCCACGGCTCTTCATCCCCTTCTTTTCGTCCTCTTACCCTTTCCCCCCCCCTCCCCTTTCTCCTTCCCCCAGCAATTACTAAGCAGGGCCATTCTTTCTTTAGGGTTTTGTTTTCCCTAGTTACGGTTGCTCAGATGCCCTTGCGCACTGAGCTCACCGCATTCCGTTTTGACAGCTAGTGCTCTGGGTTCACCTTTGTTGAAACCCCGCCTCCATGACCCATTGTCGGTATATGGACGCTGTCGCTTGGTAACAGGACTCCCAGTTCGTCGAGTTTTCCAGCACTCGATTGGCTAGCTAGTGCCGTTGCAGCACTGCTGCCATTGGCCCTGCCACATTGGAACCCCGCCTCCTTGACTCATTTATAGAGTCGGGACGCGATCACTCGTTCTAGCGCTTGCAGACCGAGACGCGGAATTCTGTCCGGCTGTAGGTGAGTTTGCCACCGCCGGGGCCTCTTTGGGGGGGGTTGACCCTGTTCGGCCGTCTCCACGGCTCCTTTGCTCCTTTTTTCGCTGTTCCCCTAATCCTTTTTTCCCCGCCCTTTTGCATTGCAGGTGTGGTATATGACTACCAGCAATTTGTGACTTGCACGTAATTTGTACCGCGCAGGCAGCCTTCTTCTAAACTTCAGGTGAGACCCGTTGTGGAGTCACTAGGTAATGTTTCCTTCCCGCTTGGACTACTGACGTTCCCCGTCCTTTTGTCCTCTTGATTTGTGCGACTGTGGCCATTAGCTTCGGCAGTGGTCACATGCAGCGGTTACTAATTGGCCCTTATTTACCTGGTCCTTCTTTTTCACTACAGGTATTCGTTGGCTCTGAATGTATGAGCCCGTCCAACTTTGGCGTGTTTTCGTAACAACGTGCCGCCCATCGGTTACGTTTCCCTTGGGTTACCCGCCGCACCCCACACATTATCATGCTTGTGGTCCCCTCGAGTAATTTTGGGTGAGTGTTGCCTTCACTAGTCTTTCTATCATGTTTGACCAACGCAATAACCTGTCTAAAATGCGTTTTTTTGTATACTTTTTTCCACTGCAGAAGGGATTGACTCCCAAATAACAGGCCTTTTGGGCCCCCTCTACCACGGCAGAATTCTACACTGCCCCCCAGTGGTAGGTGCCGGGTTAATTAATTCTCGCCTTGCCCTTTTCTTTTCTCCCATTTTTTCTCCCATTTTCTCCCATTTTTTTGCTTTTCTTGTTCCCTATCTGCTTCCTTTGTGTGTTTATCTCCAGGTCTCTTGGTCCACCAGTTTAGCGCTTGTATTCTTTTATAATAGGACTAGTCACTGTTGCTCAATTGTTTTGCTAGAATACAGGATACTTTGTAATAGGTTTGCTGTGACATATCGCGCAATACATGCAATAGGCTAGACCCTCTCTAATTTTAGTAATTGAGTAATGAGGTACAAGGCCCTGAATAAAGTGTATTGCATGTAAGTTGTCTTTGAATACTTTCGCGAATGACACATTTACAACATTGTATGCCAGTTTTTCCTAAGTATTTTTGCTTACGTCATTTGTATAGTATTCTAGTCCCTTTTAAACCATTTCTTTATCACATTTTGTTCACAGTTTAATTGTTCTACGACCTGTGTCCCAAGTTATCCTTTGCCCTGATGATGGTTCTGCACTGAACAACTGCGGTAGAACCGAAACAGTCTGTTGGCCCCTCCCTTCATCGCCAGCACCTTAGTAATTTCTGTATATGGTGCATTGTATTGTTTTCCCTTTGCCAATCAGGACTTCATTTTCCGGATTGTGTGGTGCTCATGGGCAAGTGGTGTTGGGTCTTGAGCCTTATGTTATTCTCTGGCTCCACCCTTCCACTGTTCATGCTTTAATTTCCAGTTTCAATTGTCTTGTATATATGTGTTTTAAGGATTATGTACATGTCTATGTTTCAGGTCGCACATTTAATAAAGTTGTTTTCAATTTCTTAATAATTAGTTAGTTCTAGTTCTGTTATTTTTTGCCTTCTGGTTGGTCCCTTCGCATCATACAATTGGCCTGTTTTGCCGATATCGAGAGTTTCCGGTATCGAGCTAACTATTTGGATCTATCCCTCTCCCGGTAGTATGCTTGTGTTCTTCTCCTTTAGAGAGGCTTGGATTATCCCTTTATTAAAAAAGGAATCCCTGGATCCCAGCATTGCCAGCAATTATCGTCCAATAATAACAGTCTCATTTCTCCTAAAGATCTTGGATAGAATTGCTTATATCCAGGTCCAGGCGTTTTTGGAGGATAACCACTTGCCAGGCTTGTGAAAGTCGGGTTTTCGGGCTAGACATAGTACCAAGACAGCATTTGTAGACCTGAAAGCCAGTGTTTCACGCATTAGCGATTATGGCCATGCCACACTTCTCATGATTTTAGATCTGTGTCCTTTGAGCTGGTGGACCACTCTATTCTGTTCACTAGACTTTCGGAGGATGCTGATTTCTCACAGGAAGGGGCCACATGGACTAGATCCATTCTTAGTGATCGCACTGCAAGGGTCTTTGCGAATGACCATTCTCCCACTCCCATCCCTTTGTCGTGTGGTGTTGCGCAGGGCTCTTGCCTTTCGACCCACTGTTTTCAATATCTATACATGGCATCTTTTTTACTTTCTTGATAGTCATGGCATCTGCTATACGAATTATGCAGATGACACTCGGGTCTTATTTGAGTTGTCTGTGACTATAAAAAAAGATACTGGAACCATCAATGCGATCTACTCTGCAATCCAGGCCTGGATTGTACCATTCCTGTGGCTGACCATGTAAAAACTCTTGCCATTTATTTTGATGCTCAAAAGTCCATGAAAAAACATGTTAGCCATATAAAGTCGGCCTGTTCCTACATCATCAAATTGTTGTGGCAAATTCACCCTTATTTATCTAAAAAAATATAGGACTATGCCTGCTTGTGCGCTAGCTAACTCCAAACTTTATTATTGTAATGGCCTTTTGGCCGGTACTTCTGCCGGCAACATTGAAAAACTGCATGCAAATTGTACAGAATGGCACAGTCAGGGCAGTGTCTGACATTTGCAGAAGGGAACATGTTGCTGCGGCCACAGGGGCACTGCATTGGCTCCCTAAACAACAGTGGATCGCTCACAAAATCTCGATGTTAGCGTACAAATGTAGGTCAGGATAGGCCCCACATTACCTCTGTGAATGACTTAAACCATAACCTGTTAGAAGACTTCTTCGGTCCAACAACAGCAATAGAATATCTCAGCCTCATTTCAATCTTCAAAAATTCGGAGGCACCATGTTTCATGTGGTGGCCCCCATTTCCTGGCATGCTCTTCCCCCTAATTTCAGGGCAATCTCCAATCAGCAACAGTTCAAGTGTTCCTTGAAGTGATATCTTTTCAAGTCTGACTAGCTCCCATCACCTTCTGTTTATATCTGCCCACTTGGACACTGGATTACTTTACGATGTTATAGACTCTGCTCCTGTGCACTGATATGTTACCGTACCTGATTTGTCGTGCCTGTGGGGTTCTTTTTGTTTTTTTTGTCTATGTGCACTGGGGCCTATGGGCATGTGGCGCTTTAGACAAAATAAATAAATATAATATGAATAATAATAATACAACTCTTATAAACTTATAATATTTCAATAAGAATATGTTTGTCATATAAGATGTTATAAGATTCTGAGTGCTACTACCAGTTTTACACAAGGTCTAATTAGTTACTTATAAGAATATTATAAGGCATTATAAGAACTTATAAGAACATACAAACTCTTACTTATGACTTGTAAGAA
>JASCRC010819415.1:0-10053 GCA_030264455.1 Desmognathus abditus
AAAGTAGCAAAAATGTCTGACGCAAGCAACCATTCAAACTGCCTTCTCCTACATACCCATACTCCTTACAGGTAAATTGGTACCCAACATGTGTGGGTGCACCAAACATGTAGACCAGGGGCTCTGGGGCACAAAATTAGACTTTGCATGCCTGGTAATAAGTGGGGAATTTACAGGTTTGTGCCACATTGGCCTCAAAACAGATGCTTCAACACACAGGCAACCACACAAACTACCTTCTCCTACATACCCCTACGCCTTATGAGTAAATTGGTGTCAAATATGTGTGGGTGCACTAAACATGGAGGCGAAGGGGGGCACAAAATGAGGCCTAGCATGCATGGGGATAAGTGGGAAATTTACAGGTTCGTGCCAAATTGGCCTCAAAACAGGTGCCGCAACGTGCAGGCAACAATGCAACTTCCATTTCCTGTGTACCCCTACTCCTTACGAGTAAATTGATGCCCAACATGCATGGGTGCACCAAACATGGAGGTGAGGGTGGGCACAAAATGAGACTTATCATGCCTGGTGATAAGTGGGAATTTACAGGTTTGTGCTGCATTGTCCTCAAAACAGGTGCTGCAACATGCAGCAACCATGCAAAGTACCTTCTCCTATGTACCCCTACCCCTTACGAATAAATTGGTCCCCAACGTGGAGCATCATCAGTAGCGGTAGCAATAGTAGTAGCAGAAGTAGCAGTAGAAATAATAGCAGCAGCAGTTCTAGCAGCAGTCGTCATAGTAACGGTAGTAGTAATTGTAGTAGTATCAGCAGGAGTAGCATCAGTAGCAGTAATAACAGTATTGGTTGTGGTAGTGTTAGTAGTAGCAGCAGCAGACGTGGCTGGGAAGCACATGTATTATATAATAGAACTCCTCTTTAGAGTTCAGCAGTTGCTGCCAGCACATAAGAAATAGGTATGAGACTGCTGGTTGCAGGCGGGAGAGCCTAACGCCGTAATATATGTATATGAATGTCCCTGTGGCTAGTGGGGGAGGGGGTAGCCCAGGTCACCCTCTGTAAATAATAAGTCTCACCTTTGTGGTGCACTCGCTGATGCCAGTGCATAAGTGGTAGGTATGAGGGCACCCAATATTAAACTGTCCTGTGAAGAGGGGTTCAAATAGGAATCTATATGCCCTTCTCACCCAGGTGTCTGTAATCAACACAAGGTGTCCCTGCCAACTACAAAAGAAAAAACATTCACAGTGGCAGATATCCAATGGGTTAAAAAGCTCGGGTAAGCATTTACTTTGAGATGTAATAAGAGAGAAAGGAATGAGAAAAATATTTTCATTTTGTATGGCCTTTAAGATATGTTAAGTTGGTTCTATATATTCACACCAAAATTTAAAAGATCGAAATTGATAATATCGATATTTCAATCTTTTAAATTTTGATATATAGGGTCAGGGGGAACCTCCCTGGCCCTATATATCGATATACAGGGGGTTCCCCCCATATATCCAGGGTTCCCTCCACCCCCCACCAAACAATTAACCCCCAGCACCCCACCCCGTCTGCTTGCATGACACCTAAATATTTTGGTGTAAAATATTTTGATGTCATGCAATTGGTGTAACTGTCATAAAGGGTTAAGTTTAGAAAAACAAATGTTCTCTCCATATTTGCACCACTGTAGAATACCTCCCGGAATCACAGAATAAGGAGTAATTGAGACTCATGGGAGAGTTTTTTTAATACACTTATGCATCAGGTGCATCAGCCAACTTCATCTTTAAAAACGCAAGCCATTCAAGAGATGATTTAGATGGTGGTTCATTGAGTGTGTAAAGGTTTTGTTATATTGGTTAAGATTATATGGTGTTCCACCACTAATATAGGTTTGGTCAAATATGTAAAGTTACTAGAAGACAGTAGAATAACCATGGGTGGTTCCTTGTGATAAAAAATTATTGAAACAAGGAAGAAAAATAGTAATAAGACAACACAGTAAGACATAATAATAGGATTATTATGAAATTATTGTACATTCAGAGAGTGTATATAGTATTTATTCCTTTCGTGGAAAACTAATAATTGAAGGCCCCTCATACCACGAAATACCAATGTGTTTTTATTATTTGTAGCACGTTTTTGTGAGCACAATTCCTCATCATCGCCCCTGAGGAATTCCCACAACAATCCTGGAAAGAAACACGCCGTGTCGAGCAGAGAAATGCAATGACAGGAAAAGAGACATGACCCTAGGATTACATTAGACTGTACTGAAAAAAGGATATAATCTTGTTTGTGCATCTTAAGAGTATAGCACAAATATGATGTATGCACAATGTTTGAATTGTAGAGTTTTTATGGGGATGTGGGATTGTGAATTTGTACAGTTATGATGAAAATAAATCATGAATATTTTGGCAGTAATTTTTGGAGTGGTTATTGAGGCAGAGCCATACATTCAACTAAAAACAGTGTTATCAATGTGTGTCTTGGCATCAACTGTCACAAGTGCACCAGTCAATACTTACGTAAGTATCATCGTCCTTGAAGATGTAGCTGCATAGGCATCCTGCTCACAGATGCCAGGGATATCCATGCAGGAGGGAGTTCCATTTCATAGGGGGTGGGAGGGAACCGACGTTCTGCCTAACAGCAGCCAGAGTGGGACTGCTGTTCTGCCTGCTGCTAGGCAACGACCACTAACATTCCAACTCCGAATGCGCACCCTGTGCCATTCGCAGTTCGAATGTGACTGTGTATGCCTGGCATCAGGCTGACACCAGGCATTTCATTTGCATTTGGAGCACTTGTGCCATTCGCAAATGGAATGCTGGTCTTCAAAGGGCTAATCCCTGAGTGAAATAGCTCAGGGAGGCCCCCTTTTAAGATCAGTAACATAGATTTTCCCACCTGTAGATGGTGCTAAAACACCACCTCTATGACAGAAAACAAATAAATGGCGAACATCCCAGACACACCCTGCCTTTTCCAGCTCTACAATATTAATTTGGAAAAGGCACTGCTTATGTCTGAAGTCCTAATACCAAGAGAAACCTTGAGATTGGTTAATACTATATGATAAGTATCTTCTACGGTGATCAAGGTATAAGGTTCCATGCTTTATTGCTTTCCGGGGGGTAATTGCCATTTAGTATTTAGCCCTCATAGGCCTATTCTATTGGTATATTAGAAGAACAAGCCATTTGCCTTTTAGTGATGTTATTATCTGATAAATGACAATGCACCTTCCAGAATCCACCTGGCCTTCCCAAGGTATGCAGCGATTCTTCTTCTGGGATAACCATTTTTGTCTTTCCAAGAAGATTTGGCACACAGGGTCATTAGGAAACACAGTTCAGGGGTGCATACATTGTCTCATATAAGTCACTTTAAATCAGGGATGCTAACGCAAGAACTCCATAGATTTCTAATTTATTTTTCTCCAATATAATCAAACACGTTGCCAATTTCCCTGAGCATGGAAGGAATTGATGCTATAACTTTAGGACTTGCCTTCCTTCTCAAAGAGTAGCATGTGTGTCCATGCTCCCTGCAACTTCAGTTTGCACAATCTGCAGTTGCATCTACCAAGAGGCAAAATAACCCATGCTGCCTGCCTCTTCTGTGAGGTTGATCAGCCAGCTTAATCAAAAGAGGCAAGAAGTACTCTGTGTGAATATAATATTATAGTCATTTTTGTGGTTCTAGATCGCAACACTTCTTGGCAACAGGAAACAGTAAGTAGGTTTGTTAACAAACTCTAAAACTAGAATTTGTTGCTGGTATGATTTACTTAGTAATGGCGACTGGTATTCTGATGTGTTGTATTGAGTTTGGATTCATGGGGAGGGATGAGTTAAGGATAAGACTGTATGGAATTAAACAATTTTGTATTATTGTATTTTATTGGTTGCTATACTGCATGTTTTAGGCACCCAGAAGACGGATGGCATATTGGCGTGAAAATAAAACCTTTATTAAATTAAACTAAATTCATAGTTTTCATAAAAAACTAGACACACATTTCAAAAACATAATCTATGTCCTTAGTGTATTACGTTTACTTTTTTACTGTTCTGCAATCCTCATTGGGTTTTGGGTCTACACATACATTCTGAGGCCATTTTTTTTTTAATTTGTTTGTAACGCGCCAAAGCCCGCAGGCATCAGGGTGCAAATTTGATTCCAAACATATGTTCCCTCTTTAGGAAATCATATATGCACACTTTCAATCTTGGTACATAAATACAAATATATTTATCCTCTTTTTAGACAGGTCACAGTGTTGTAAAACCTATCATGCTAAAAAGTCTTTCAACAGATGTGTTAATCTCATTTATGCTGTATGAAATACATGCATCTGAAGAAATGATTTCCTCTCAACATGAGGAATGCAGAACAGTAAAACAATGAAAAACCTAAAAAATGATATGTTGTGTGTTTGAATATTAACAACAATCTATGTGTGAATTTACACTCATAATGGTATGCACCTGCCAGCGTGTCACACTCTGGGTTTAGAGCACTGATCATTATTCTACCCCTCTTACACAGTCTCTGTTCTGGTTTAGGCCACTCCCACATCTGAACTGTTAAAACACCAACATTTTTGCATGCCCTGTGTGCTTCCTGAATACAAAGAGCCAGTAGTGGTATAGGAGTTTTTTTTATTAAAGCTATAATCTCCTAATAAAATATCTAAGCATTCTTAGAGAATTTTAAGATGGTCAACTGTTCTACACATTTGTGTGTATTATTACTGTACAACACAACAACACCTTTGTTGTCGCTCAGGTTTGTTGGGTTCTGAAGAAAGGATTCTTGATCCTCTCACATCGGTGCAGTGTTCCAAATTCTGTATTTCTTGTCCTCTTACAGAGCTGTAGGATTTATTACACAGAAATCCTTGTTCTCTCACTGGTATATGGGGTTCTGGATACTGGATTTCTATTGTTTCCACTGGACTGCAGGGTTTTTCACATAGTAAGGCTGGATTTCCCACAGAGGTACAGGATTTTGGATGCAGTAGTCCTTGTTCTGCATCAAAGTTGTGGGTATCCAGATATAGGACTTCTTGTCCTTCCACTACAGTGCTAGATTCTGGGTATTGGGCACCTTCAGCCATAGGAGGGTGAGAGTCCTGGTCTCTGATTTCTTGTTCTGCAACTTGGCTGCATGATTTTTTACTGAGAATTCCCTGTTCGCCCACAAATGTGGGGGTTTCTTGATAAAGGATTTTCTTTTTACCTGCTTGGTTAGAGAGATCCATGTATAAGATCTTTTCTGTTCCCTCAGTGGTACAGGATTTTGGAGGCAAAATTATTTGTTCTTCCACATGGACTTGGGGAGTTAGACTTAAGTCTAATCCTTCCATAGCAAATTCTGGATATTGTGCTCCATCGGTCAGAGGCATGAGAGAGTCCTGGTCCTGGATTTCTTGTTCTGCAACACAGGTCAAAGAATTATGATCAATAATTCCCTGTTCTCCCTTAGAGGCAAACGGTTCTGCATAGAGGATTCCTTTTTCTCCTGCGGAGGTTCTTTCTTTTGTGACTGGGGTGCAATGTTTTGGATACCTTGTTCCTTGTTTTGACACAGAGGTGTTGGATATCAAAAAGACAAATTCATATTCTTTATTCTGGGTACAGGGGTCTGGATTACAGATTCTCTGGCCTTCCAGAAGGTTGCAGTCTTCTCGATTTAAGATTTCATGTTTTCTGACAGAGATTTGGGATTCTGGATCTTTTTGTTCTTTCTCATGTATGAATAATTCCTGATCCAAGGTTTCTTGTTTTGTGATTGGGGTGTTGGCTTCGGAATATATAATTCCTTGATCTCTTATAATGGGGCATAATTCCAGATGCAGAATTTCATCTTTGCCTGCAGACGTGCAAGTATTCAGATATGTAATATCTTGTTTTCTCACAGAGGTTTGGCGTTCTGAATGCAGGATTCTATTTGTTCCTAAATAAGTGTAGTTTTCTGAATATTTTCTCACATAAATATTGTATTCCGGATACATGAGACCTTTTTCTCCCACAGTAGGTTGAGGGTCTAGGTATAGGAGCATTTGTGCGTCCACATGTGTGAAGTGTTCCAGACATAGAGTACTTTGTTTTTCTACTGTGGTATTGGGTTCTAGATACTGAATTGTACGCTCTCCCATAAGCTTATATGCTTCTAGAAGCAGGATTTTATGCTTCCCCAGAGGGGTGTATGTTTTCAGATCTAGAATTTTTTGATTTCCCAAAGATTCAAAGGAAATCAATGACTTCATTACATTTGCTAAATATGTTGTGGAAGCTTTGAGTGCTGGAAGTTTCTTTTGCATGCTACTAAATGTAAAATTTAAAGTGTTTGTGTAGTCTGCATAAAAAATTATTGCGCTATTAGTATAGGGAATTACTATTGCTCTAGGAAGTGGCTTTTTGTATTTGTTATATTGAAAGGGAATTTCCCAAGTCCGTATGTAATTATACTCAACTCTCACAGATATATTTGGCTCTACATATAAGATAGTTTGTTTTTCCAAAGTGATTTGGTTTTCTGAAGAATCTATTTGCTTTTCTCCCACAGGAATGTGGTGTTTTGGATTGGGAATGTCTTGTTCTGCCACTGGTGTGAAGGGTAACATATTTCTTAGTCCCAGTTCTCCTCCCGGGCTGTCAGATTCTTTACATAGGATGGTTTCTCTTCCCACATAAGTGTGGGGCTCAGGACATTGTACTCTCTCATTTCCGACACAGGTGCAAGGCTTTGGATAGATGACATCTAGTTTTTCCACAGGGCTGATGGTTTTTCTGAATTTGAAAATTTGTCTTCCCAGACAGCAGTGGGGTTCAGGACACTGTACTCTCTGGTGGCCCACATAGGTGCGAGGCTCTGGATAGATGACATCCTGTTTTTCCACAGCGGTGAAGGTTTTCATGTATTGGATTATTTGTCTTCCCAGACAGCAGTGGGGTTCAGGACACTGTACTCTCTGATGGCCCACATAGGTACGAGGCTCTGGATAGATGACATCCTGTTTTTCCACAGCAGTGAAGGTTTTCATGTATTGGATTATTTGTCTTCCCAGACAGCAGTGGGGTACAGGACACTGTACTCTCTGGTGGCCCACATAGGTGCGAGGCTCTGGATAGATGACATCCTGTTTTTCCACAGTGGTGAAGGTTTTCATGTATTGGATTATTTGTCTTCCCGGACAGCAGTGGCGTTCAGGACATAATACTCTCTGATTGCCCACATATGTGAGAGGCTCGGAATAGATGGCATCTGTTTTTTCCATGGGGCTGAAGGTTTTGGCACATTGGCTTACTTGTCTTCCCACACTGATATGGGGTTCAGGACACTGTACTCTCAGATTGCCCACATAGGTGCGAGACTCAGGATAGATGACATTCGGTTTTTCCATGGGGCTGAAGGTTTTGGCGCATTGGATTACTTGCCTTCCCACACAGGTGTGGGGTTCAGGACACTCTACTCTCTGATTGCCCACATAGGTGCGAGGCTTTGGATAGATGGCAGCTGGTTTTTCCATAGGGCTAAAGGTTTTAGCGTATTGGATTACTTGCCTTCCCACACAGGTGTAGGGTTCAGGACACTGTACTCTCTGATTGCGCACATAGGTGCGAGGCTCTGGATAGATGACATCCTGTTTTTCCACAGCAGTGAAGGTTTTCATGTATTGGATTTTTTGCCTTCCCAGACAGCAGTCAAGTTCAGGACACTGTACTCTCTGGTGGCCCACATAGGTGCGAGGCTCTGGATAGATGACATCCTGTTTTTCTATGGGGCTGAAGGTTTTGGCGCATTGAATTACTTGCCTTCCCACACAGGTGTGGGGTTCAGGACATAATACTCTCTGATTGCCCACATAGGTGCGAGGCTCTGGATAGATGGCATCTGGTTTTTCCACAGGTCTGAAGGTTTTTGTACATTGGAATATTTGTCTTCCCACGTAGGTATGGGGTTCAGGATGCTGGACTCTCTGATTGCCCACATAGGTGCGAGGTTCTGGATAAACAACATCCTGTTTCTCCACTGGGGTCCAAGATTTCAAATTCAGTGTTTCATGTTCTCTGATGTGGGTGCTAGTTGCTGTGAATCCAATTTGTTGTCTTCCCACATAATCGCTTGGTTCTGGGTACAAGACCTTTTGATATTCCAAATGGGTGTGAGATTCTGTATATGGAATGACCTTTTTTTTAAAAGTGGTGAAGGTTTTTGGATAAAGGTATCCTTGTTCTCTCAAAGTACCCATGGTTCCAGATACATGACACCTTGTCCGCTCTGAAGGATGTGAGGATCTGTATATTTAAAACCTTTTTCTTGAGAATTCAATGGCTTGCACTGGGAAAAATTGATGAATATTTGCAGAGATCCTTAATTAATACAAGGGATCCAGATCTTCCTGTCAAGCCATAGATCTGCCTCCTATTTAATACCCCTGTAAAAGAACAGAAAAAAGAAAGATACATTTTATATGTAGAGATGCTATCTTCAATGCTTCTATGTTACTGTCACACATTTGGATTATAGTTCCATGATTAATAGGCGAAAATACTCTAATCTCTCCTTAGTAGAGAATGGATTTACCCATTTCAGTGGTGGCTTCCCTATGTACTACTGGGATAAGGGGAATGGGAGAATTTTCTTGCTATGCTTGCAATCCACACCGGCAATAAGTTCTACATTTGTGAGTGACTCTGTATTTTGACAGTTTGCCTCAGTACAGTGCTTGCTGTTACCTCTGTGTGATTGTGGCCTAAGGGCTTAGTGTCACTCAGTATCTACAGCTCCTGTTCAAATAGTGCCAATTCCACTAACCTTTCCAGAGCTGTGGTGAACCCTATATCCCTCACTCTTCCATGAGCAGCTGCAATAATGAGAGAGTGACGGAGAACCTGAGATGCTCTGCTGAAGACTCTGCTGTCTGCAAAAGCTGATTAGTGCTTGAGAGGGTGGTTGATGGTGCTGGGGTATCCAAGGCCTGCCAATCTCTAAGGCCAGAGAAATGTTTTCTGTTGAGCCCTTTTTGTGGGACTGTTGAGGGCAAAATAGTTTGCAGTATGTGCAAACTCATTCATTGTATTTCAGATGCTCTGAGGAATTGCCCCTGGAAAAAGAGTTCAGGTGTCAGTAAAAGGTTTTCTGGTGGAACCTGAAATCTGCTCCCTGTTATAGCTGCTGTCCTATGTCTAGATAGATGGCAAGGGTGGCCCTTATTGTGTATGAGGGTCATAGTTTGATTACCAGTATAAATGTAGTGTACCTTTATATATTAACAAATTGTTTTAAAATAGGGTACGCACCAGGATGGAAAACAGAATTGTTTTTTTAATCTTTTTTATTTATATTGAAAATGTAATATCTATTGCCATAGAGTACTGCTCCTTTATCATTCTCTAACTGTCTTACTATTGTAGGTTCTTCTTCAGTTGGTACTACTCAGTGAATCATCAATAACGCTCCCATTGGTTGAAAGCTCACCTTTTTTATATGCAGAAGAGGCACGGAAAACCTATTTTAAAGCTCTTGGATTTAGTTCTTCCACTTTAAGGGCCTCATTCACAAAGGAGTTTCGTGTCATTTACATATTTCGTCGGCGTAAAGTCTGTGTATGTCCTTGAAATAAACCGAAATACAAAACGTTGATGGATGAAAGCTTGAATTAATCTTAGCCACTGGGAACACCTCTGGGCCGCTTTTCATCCTTCATTTTTTGGCCTGCATGTGCCATTACTTCCAGAGTGAGGCCAATATGCAAATCAGTTCTGACACAAGGCCGAAACCGATCTGGGGGATTGCTTATGATCTCGTACTGAAAGATTGAGAGCCATAGCAGTTCGTGTCTGACTGCTGCCATTGGTGGTGTCAGAACTGATTTGCATCTTGGCCTTACTCTGGATGCAATGGCACATGCAGGCCAAAAAAATGATGGATGAAAGCAGCCCAGAGGTGTTCCCAGTGGCTTAGATTAATTCAAGCTTTCATCCATCAACTTTTTGTGTTTTTGCTTTGTCACCCCAAGTGGGCCGGGTATGCCCAGACGTGGGTCCCGGGGCTTGCTGTGCCTAGAGACATAAG
>JASCRC010830498.1:0-10020 GCA_030264455.1 Desmognathus abditus
ACCCCTTGAGTTTCACTTGATCCAAGATCCGCAGCCAACCCAGTCTCCTCCTGGCGGCCGAGACATAGTCAAAATGCTGCATGCCATAGATCATGCGTACTGCACGGTTCTGCCCTTTCTGCAGTTTATGGAAATCACGCGCGGCCAGGCCCATTTAAAAAGAATTGTAATAAGCAATATTAGATAAAACAAGGGCCTGGCAAAGAGTGGACCAATGACAGTGGGCCAGGAGGGGCATAATCCGGACCAAACTGTTCATCTGATGGTTGGCGGAACATGACACCCGGCCAACCTTATTTTGTTTGCTCCCTGACTGATGGAATTAGACACTCAGATTCCTGCCTGCCTCCACCAGAGATGGCATGTGGTCAAAAAAAGGGCAGTCAGGACAGGGAAGGCACCTGCATTGGAGAGGGGGAGCCGAAAAGCAGGATCTCAGTCTTCCCCTCATTGAGAAGCCAGTTCTCCCCATCCAGCTCCGCACCCGCTCCAAGCATCCCACCAGTTTCCTCCCGCCAGTTTCCTGCCCTTCCTGTGCCCTTATTCCTGCCCTCAGTCCCAGAAGGGTGGAGGTCAACCACCAGCTGGGTGTCATAGTGTGCATTTTACATCAGAGACCAGAGAGCTCCAAAAGGTCTGCAAGATGTCCCATATAGATGTTGAAGAGAAGAGGGGAGAGTTCAGAGTCATGCAGTACACCGCAGGGCACCGGTCTCAACCCTGATCTCTGGGCCCCAATGCAGACCCTCTGGGTGTGGCTGGTTAGGAATGATGGGCAAAAACACATAAAGTTGATAGATGAAAGCTTGAATTAATCTTAGCCACTGGGAACACCTCTGGGCCCCTTTTCATCCATCATTTTTTTTTTTTTTATAATTTTTATTGTTGTCGCCAATAATACATAAATCATCAAGGGTCAAACTTTTAACAAAAAAAGGACCATGATTGAAAGGAAGAAAAGAAAAAAATAACAAAGAAGAACAATTACATTAAATATGTTTTTACATTTCCTCATTCGAGAGCTCAGGCCCCCACCAAAGTTGGATCTTCCGGTGAGCACCTCTGCGTCTTAACAGTTCAGTTTCCATTTTACAAAGATAGAGAACCTTTTGCCGCCAGTGGACACTTGACGGTGGAATTGGGTCCTTCCAGCATTTCGCCGCCAGAATTCTTGCTATTGTAAAAACTTTGAAACAGTATACAGCATTAGGGGAGTCCCAAGGGCCGAACAGTAGGTCTTTAACTGAGTAAGAGGTATTATCAGAGGTCACCTGTTGTATATGTTGCACTATCTCCGTCCAGTATTGTTTAAGATTGGGGCAGGAGATCAGCATGTGAGTCGTATCTGCATTAGGATCTAAACAACGGGGGCAATGCGATGTAGTTGGTCCTCCCCATTTATTGATTCTTGACGGGGTAAAATAAAGCCTTAGAATGGTCTGGAAATGGTGCCATCTATACCTGGTAGCTATAAAGAACTTTGTGGCCGCCTGGAGAACTCTCTTTACCTCATCCGGGTGTATTGAAGTATCTAATTCATCCTGCCATTTAGCTGTAATTTTATTAAGGTCCTCGAACTGTTGTTGGTTTAAGATAGAGTAATACCTAGATATGACTCCCTTTCCTAGAATAGGTATTGAAAGGATCCTACTCAAATCTGAATCTAATTCCTGGTATCTAGCCTTAATCTTGTTTAGCTGATGTCGAATTTGCAGATATTTGAAGAAGGAAGCATAATTAAGTTGAAACTTTATTCTAAGCTGGTCGAAAGATATTATGTCACCCCCATTGATGAACTGGCCAAGATCCTTAATCCCTGCATTTTCCCAGTTTTTAGTAACTCCGTCCCAATCTATCTCTTGTAGTTTGGGATTATGCCATAGGCGGGTAAGCTGGTGAAATGGCGGAAGTTGGAGTAATCGCCTAAGGCCTGCCCAATTCTGCGCCAAAATTGCCACCACTTTCCACCGAACCTTTTTGAAGAATTTAAGGCTTCCGAAGTGTTCTTCGCCAATGTGAATCAAGTAACGGGCCAAGATCATCGTGGATTGAGAAGATGGTGGTACCCAGCCAAGAATTTCTTTGATTCTGGATAAAATGGCTGCCCAATTATATAATTGGAAATTAGGGAGAGCTAGGCCACCGTCTTGCCAGGTAGCTTGGAGTTTTTTAAGACTTCTTCGGGGGGGTTTTTTCTTCCATATAAAATTAGTGATTAACCTATTTAATTTATCCATATCTTGCTTATTCAGGAAAATCGGGAGGGCACGGAATACATAAAGGAATTTAGGGAGAACCATCATTTTGATAATATTGACCCTGCCTATGAGTGACACGGGTAAGCTATTCCACTTACACAGTAAATCGGTCATTTCTTTGAATAGGATTTTTAGATTGATGGTTGAAGTAGCTTCAACTGAATGGGCAATTTCTACTCCTAGGTATTTCACCGAGTCAGGTCCCTCACAATCAGCCCCATTCCCCTTCCAATGTAATAACTGGGATTTAGTTGCATTTAATTTGTAGCCTGAAAAGTCGCCGAACTGGTTTGCCTCAGCGGCTATACCAGGAAGAATATTTCTGTCCGAGGAGATGACGACAATGTCGTCGGCGTATAGAGCCAATCTTAGGTTGTGTTCTGGAAGGCCCCTATAGTTCCCCCAGGGTCCCTGCTGCAAGTGTAAAGAGAAAGGCTCTATATAGAGGGCGAACAGGGCGGGAGAGAGCGGGCAACCCTGTCTGGTACCTCTTCGTATCTCCACGCCCGATGATAACTCAGAGTTAATAATTATTGAGGCCAAAGGGGCTTTATAAAGTGCCTGTATAGCCAAAATTATTCCCTCAGGAAATCCTATCCTCCTTAACACTGCCCATAAGTAGGGCCATTCCACCCTGTCAAATGCCTTCTCGGCATCGAGAAAGGCAAGTGACAGAGGGGTGCTGGTAGCTGAAGCGTGATCTATCAAAGTAACTAGGAGGTTAGGGTGGTCTGTTGAAGTGCGCCCTTCAATAAAGCCATGTTGTTCTGAGCCCACACAGTTCTTCATCAGGGGAGAGATCCTATTAGCGATAGCTTTAGCATAGATTTTATAATCTGCGCAAAGTAGCGCAATAGGTCGATATGAGGAACATTTTGTCGGGTCTTTCCCTGGTTTTTGGATCAGAGTGATATTGGATTTTGCCCATGATAAGGGTGCCACCCCCAAGTTCCAGATCTCCTGAGCTAAGACTAAAAAATGGGGGCGAATTTGGGACCAGCAGGTGATATAGAACTCCATGGGGATAGCATCATCACCTGCCGCTTTGTCTCTCTTTGCCGAAGCAATTGCTCCGTCCAACTGTTCTATTGTGATTGGAGAGGAAAGGGCTATTGAGTCTGTTCGAGAGAGTGTTTTCAGAGGGATTGTGGACAGGTAGTCACTGATCTTATCCTCCTCAACCTGGCCTATGCTGGTGTAAAGTTCTCCATAGTATGTCTGAAAGGCCGCCATGATCTCCTGTGTTTTCACTTTTAAAACTCCCTGGGTGTTTTCAATTCCAAGAATCATATTTCTACTATGTCTGTCTTTCAGCATAAAGGCCAATACCTGACCAGTTTTTTCAGCCCCTTCTTCCAGCTTTAGGAATCTAGCCTCCTGTGTTAGTTTAATTTTTCCTGCAATATATGCAGCCAGGTCAGCTTTGGCATTCAGTAGTTGTGTTTCAGCTGTTTCAAAATCTCCTAATCCCTGGCAGGCTCTAGCATGAGATAGTTCTACCTGAATCAAGTTCTGCATTAGCCCTTGGAAGTGTTGGGTGTCCTTTTTCCTTCGTCCGAGGTCATAGGAAGTGATCTGGCCCCGTATATATGCTTTAAAGGCATCCCAAACTACTAACACCGGAGCAGTATTAGCATTAATGTTAAAAAATTCAGTGACAGAACTTTTAAGTTTCTCAAGAAATAGGGTATCTTTAAACAAGCTACGGTTGCAAGTCCACCTAGCCTTTGTTGATGCAGCAGGGATGGGGCAGCTAATAACGTTAACCATGGGGGCATGATCAGAAATAGAGATTCCTAAATACCGGGAGGCACTATTTTCTAATAGCTGGGGGGACACCCATGTGTGATCAATTCGAGAATAGTGTTTAATAACATGTGAGAAAAAGGAATACCCTCTCACCCCTTTATGTGTAGAACGCCAGAGATCAGTCAAATTGAAAAGAGTTACCAGATTCAAAAATGTACGTAGAGCTTTGGGTTTAGCAATCCTAGAGGAGCCAGTGGACCTATCCAGAATGGGGTCAATATTAAGGTTTAGGTCCCCACATATCATCAAGGGGCCTTTCCAGCCGACAAGAGCTAGCTGTAATTTAGGCCAAAATTCATCTTCGTCCTCGTTGGGGGCATATGCAGATACAATTAAAATCTCATAATCATCTTTCTTAGCGATGGCTGCTATCCATCTCCCACACTTATCTTTAGAGTACAATGTAAGTGACCAGTTGTAACTAGCAAGTATAGCAACTCCCCTAGTTTTACTATCCCCATATTGGGCTGAAAGATAATTACAATGGAACATCTTAAGAGATTTGCTATCATTCTCAGTGAGGTGTGTTTCCTGGAAACACCAAATTTCGCTATAATTTAATTGGGTAAATTTGTGTACCTTGTTTCTCTTAGACGGGGAGTTGAAACCATTCAGGTTCCAGCTGGTCACTTGAAAACATTGTCGGGGGGTGGAATTAGCCATTGCACTGAAAAAAGGAAGAAAGAAAACCCCCTATTTGCAATCATGTCAATTTCAAAGAAAAGGCAACAACATTTTTTACTATTAACCCCTTTTGCCCTCCCCCACCCCGAACCCCCAAACCGCCCACCCACCCAAAACCCCCAAGGTCCAGGATCCTCCATAGGGGAGAACCTGGAAAGGCAAGTGAGTTCGGTAGCTCAATGACCGCCCCCGCCCATTAAGAAGAGTAATGCTGGAGATGGAGGGAGGAAAACATTATCCTGTCGAGAAACTTGAGGCAAAGAGGAAGACTTAATGAACAGGAATCGACCAGGAAGGGGAGAAAGAACAATACAAAGAAAAAAACCCATAACAGAAAGCAGACATTTCCGCAACTAGAAACAATTCCCCTTTCTAGTAGTCCTAGCGATCTCCCTAAGTGTCCTTCTCTTTCTCGCCCCTTTCCCTCTCCAGCTCAGAAATCAGCATGTTGACCTCGCGCTCAGTTTGGAGCTGCAACCATTTTCCATTTCGTTTGATTTTGAGCTTGATTGACTTCAGGTACTGGACCTCAACTCCAAGTCCCTCCAGTTTGACTTTAAGTTGCTTTAGAGACCAGCGTCTGCGTGAAGCAGCCGGGCTTTCGTCTGGCAAAAGAAAAAATGAGTATCCTTCCGTAGTGATGTTATATTTCTCCTGTGCTGCTTTTAGAATTAATTCCTTCAGTGTAAAGTTCAAAAAGTTGACCTTAATGTGTCTAGGTTTTGATAGCTTTCGAGTATCGCTATAAGGAGGAACTCGGTGGACCCGTTGGATATTAGAGACTATGTCCTTGGTTTCTAAGTCCGGTTTGATCCATTTTACCACCAAAGTAGCGATAAATTCTTTAAAGTCTGATGCGGAGCTTTCTGCAAGCTCAGGGATATTCATAAAGCGTATATTGTTCCTCCTAGAGAATGTATCATTTCTCTCTACTTGAAGCTCTAGTTGGTCTATTTTTGAAGTATTTGATTCAAGTAATTCTTGTTGCTTCGCAGACTGCTGGGATACACTAGCTAATTTTTCATCCTGTTGGTCCACCTTCTCTTGTAGCAGAGTAAGAGCTGAGGTAGCAGCACTGAGTTCTTGTTGAATGCTACTAAAGCCCTCTTGAAGAGAGGACTGGACCGCACCCTGCAAGTTGGAGATTTTAAGGTCCACTGAGGCTGAAAAGGCGGCTAGCGACTGTTGCATGAACTTCTGTAAATTGTTGATACTACCAACCAGATTTATATGTGTATCATCGTTTGTCTCTCCAAGGCACTCTGCCTCAGGGGAGCTTTCATCCGTCCCCTTATCCGAAACACTGCTAGGAGCCTGTATCGTCAAGGAGTACGCAGTGGCCTCCCCTCCCTCTATCTGCCCCTCCTGCATAGCGTCCATTGAAACAAAAATAGTTTTAGTTTTACCTGCAGGCTGGTTTGTCACGGCTTCCCACTCACGTACCCCCAGGGGAGGGGGGGGGGGGGTGGCAGAACCGTGGCCCACGCTCAGATCCTGTGAGTCCCGAGGGGGGGACGCCCGTTCCCCCAACGTCAGGGAACCTCCTTTCCCTGCCTGCGCGCCGGCAGAAACCGAACTGGCTGATGCGTCTGGGCGGTGCAGAGCGTCTGGGCGAGAGTCAGCTGGAGGCCGCCGGGCGTCGGAGAACAGCTGAGCAGGGAGGAGAGCGCAGAGCAGCTGATCCTGCTCCAGCGTACCTTGGGGCGGTTTGGCAGGCGAAACCACAGGGCGAAGGAGCCAGTCTCTCAGGGAGGAGCTTGGAGTTGTCAAGTCGGACCCCCAGCAGTTAGGGAGGCTGAGTCGCCCCCCCCCGAAGGGCCGGGGTGTGTGCGGTCTTGGTCTGTTAGCCGCTGGGTCCGAAGTCGAAGGAGCACTCTCTGCTGAGAGAGGGCTGTCAACAGGCTGTGAGGCAAAGCCGTCTGGAGCTGCAGCAGGTAAAGCATTGAAGTCGTCCCGCAGTTCCTCTGGTCGCGGATGTTGGATCTGTGGTTGTTTAGAAGGAGCAGGCTGTTTAGTCTGCCCAGGATGATTTTTTCGACCCATGGTGCTTTGGTGGCGGGGGGTCCTCCTGGGAAGATGGATCAAGTTGCTCCGTGTCACCACCATAAGCGGAGCGTTTACGGCATTGGGATGTTGAAGTAGCCGTGATGCTAAGTACTTAATGCTAAAAGAAGTAGGCAGAGTGCTGAGAGAAGCATATTGTTTGAAGAGCGCCGGCATAGTTGCTTTAGGCGGGGGAGGTCGGCATACCGCTCTCTAGCCGACTAGCCAGTCGGCCATCTTGCCCCAGATCTCTTTTCCTAAATGAAGATTATTCAATACATAGTGTAAATTCAATAGGAGAAAATATGTCCTTGGGGCAGGATGAGCAACAAGTGTTAACACAATCTGAAATCTCTATGATGAATATGAACGAGTCTGGTCTTTGAAAAGGGAGGATGTGTTAGATTGTCAAGCTGGAATGTAGCTGGGTACCAGAGGCAGTTAACCAATCCAGCTTTTTTAGAAATACTGAATAAAGAGGATTTGTTTTTAATGCAGGAAACATGGATGGTACAACCTATTTCTTTGTATGGCTATTATATGGTAAATCAGCTTGCAGAACCTAGTCAGAAAGGCAGACCGAGTGGTGGGTGTGCCATGGGAATTAGTGTTAATCTAAATTGGCTTCCGATTGCAGTATGGAGTGAAATCCCGGGGGTATTGGGAGTGAGAATTAATACAGGAAAGGTGCTGCTGAGGAAAACGAAGCATATAATTATAATCAATACTTATCTACGCCCGTGTTTTCTTAATTATGAAGGAGGGTCTAAATTGCTGGGAGCTATTGGGTCGCTCTTTGAATATATAGAGGACAATTATGGGGATGACTGGATCATATGGGCGGGAGATTTCAACTTGCATTTACTAGATATTCCAATGGAAGAAAATGGAGGGGTGGGAAACTGTGGTATTTTGCATGAGTGGAACAACTGCAGCCTGGGGTATAAAAGGCACTGCACTAAGCAGGAAATACAATGTATGGAATTGATTGCAAAAAATGATATGTTTATACTCAATGGGAATACGAAATTTGATACCCCTGCTGTACCAACGTTTAGGCGGAACAACTGCAATACTAATATAGATTATGTAATGGTATCCAGATCTGAAAAAAATTGTGTCTTGGATATGAAAGCTGTTTGGGAAGATATGAGCGATCATGCGTGGCTTAGTGTTGTACTAGCTACTTCTCAGACAACATCAGATTATAAGAGAACAGGAGAAGTGTATATCCAACATGAGTGCAGAATTAATTGGAAAATATGTATACCTGAAAAACTGCAGGAAATATTGTGTGCTGCTTTTGAGAGATACGAGGTGCTGACAGCGGACACCTATGAGCCTATTGTAAAAGAATTAAATGAGAAAATTCAAATAAGGAAGCTAAGGTACACTGCGCCAGCAAAGAATAATAATTGGTTTGATAAGGATTGCCGATTGGCAAGGGCGCAGGTGAGGCAAGTAAAGAGGCAGAGATGTTGGCTCACGGCGGCCTCGTACTCTCAAAAGCTAAGGGACTATAGATTATTGCTCAAACAAAAAAAACATGCTTATTGTGAAATTCAATGGGGAAAATTAATGGAAGCAGCAGGAACACATGATAGTGCTAAATTCTGGTCCCTAGCTGGGAAGTTAATGGGAGAAGTAGTAAAGAGGCAACCAGATGCAACTATACCAAAAGCTGAATGGGAAAAATATATTGGTGAACTATATGGGAGATACGATGGTGAAATAAACCTGCGCATAGATTCTGATTTGGCATTAATTAAATTAGATGAAGTAGTAAAAGCAATCTCTACGCTCTCAAACTCTAGGGCGGCTGGCCCAAATGGTATCCCTCCGGCAGTAGCAAAGCTGGTTCCAGAACTATGGGCCCTCCAGCTCCTACCTGTATTAAATCAAGCATTGGTAGAAAATATTATTCCAGAATCTTGGAGTGGCTCGACTCTCTAGCCCTTATATAAAAAAAGGCGATATGGAAATGCCAACTTCATACAGGTTAATCGCCCTGATAGATACTGATAGCAAGGTCTATGCGAAAATATTATTGGAGAGATTAAATAACTGGGTAGAAGAAAATGAGATCTTGCACTATACTCAATCTGGGTTTCGAAAGAGCTATAGTACCCTAGATAATCTTTTCATTTTAAGTTTTTTGCATGATAAATATTGCAAACAAAAAAACCAAAACTTATATATGATTTTTGTCAACTTTGCTCAAGCTTTTGACAGAGTCTCTAGGCCAACCCTCTGGAACAAATTGGTGAAATTAGGAATAAATGCAAACTTAGTTTCACACCTGTTCCAATTATATAATAATACTTGGTGTACTGTCAGGGAGTGAGGAGTGAGGAGTGAGGAGAGTGGCCGTCTGCGGCTGAGTGTTGTTTGCTGAAAAGCGCTTTGGAAATCTGTCAGCGCTGTTACGTGCAATTCTGCACCCCAGAGTGCGGCAAAGTGAATTGAGGGGTCAACTTGGCGACCCCCCGCCCCTTCTACGGACTCGCACTACCAGACTCCTTCTGGCTCCTGAGCCCCACCCCCACTCCTGACGCTCCTCCAGCTCCTTCAAATACCATCTCTCAGAACGGAGCGGAGTGTAGCGGAGTGAGGAGAGTGGCCGTCTGCGGCCGTCAAAGGTCGGTTAAGGTTGGGCTGGCCCGGTCCCTAACTCCCCCACAGGTACGTTTACCTTGATCTTAAGAATGCCTACCCTCAGGAATAATAAAAACACTGGTGTGGTTTCTACTGACACACGCACTGGCCCTCGAGTTGTACCTCCCATTGCGGGAACCGAGTCCGCATCATCTCTTCCTCCTCCAGCGGGTGTTGGTCAATCATCGATTCTGCATTATGTCACTATTATTCCAACTGACCCGGGGTCTGACCCCCCTACTGTTTCTTCCCTTACCGGCACGGAGCCTTTCATTGCTGGGACTAATGCCACAACTACCTCTTCATGTTCCTCTTTACCTACAGCTTTTCCATTATCTGTTACACCCTGTACGGGTGCTATTATTCAAAGAAGGAGGAGCATGCCAATTCCTTCACTTAGCCCCTCTCCATCCAACTCTTTGAATTTCAACATTCATATGGACTCTGACTTAGAACATAGCCCAACTTTTCGTCAAAACAATTCAGCTGCAACGTTTCCTTCACAAGTTTCTTCTTCGCAACCCTCACTTGAACAGTCTATTCTGGCAGCCCAAATGCACACCATCACAAA
>JASCRC010841592.1:0-10018 GCA_030264455.1 Desmognathus abditus
AGCTACTTCTTGTTTACCAATTGCACTGAGTGCTTCTTGCCCAGCAATGTCATCTCCTGTATGAAATATAGAAGTAGTGGTTGTAGAAGTAGTAATATCAGTAAAAGTACTAGCAATAGTAGTAAATTAATTGTCTTAAGCGGTACATGCGAACTGGCATCAGAGCACATAACACATGCATACAATTCAGAAGCATAATGCTTCAAAAAATGCAAATATAATTGCAGGAAACATCATTCATGATAACAGTGAAATCTGTTCAAGTCATAAAAAAAACATATTGAGAGCAGCCTGCAATCAGACCAGGCACACTCTGCTAGCAGATACAAGCCTTATACATCAGGAAAGTGCTGGATCACACTGAGCGAAATGGACATCTGATTCTACATACTGGGCAATCAGTTGCCATTTCGCTTAACCGTCTCTTGCTGCTTTCAGCGTTTGCAACTTGTATTTCGTTCTTTGTTTCACCTCTTCTTTGTGTGGTTCTCCTGGGGCTATATGCTCTTTTCAGTCCTTTTTTCTGGTATCTCTGCAGAATTTTATTTACTGTGATTGTCAATGTTCTCCCTGTAGTATTTGCTCAGCTGTTTATCCTTGTTCTGCTTTGCCTGGTGTTTTGTGCTCTCCCTTTTAGGATCTGATCTCCTTGGTGTAGTCTGCTTTGTGTTCTGATTTTCCTGCTGTGTTCGGCCTTATGTTGCAGGTGTCTGTTCTTTTTGGTGTGTGCCACCGTCTGCGGTGCTTATTACAGTGTCTGGAGTGTTGTGCTTCCTCAAAGATGTTATGCTCTTCCAGTTATTCAGCTTTCCCTTCTTTTTAGGCAAGCTGTCCACATATTGGCTTTTGTCTTTGGTGTCTCCAGCTCTTTGTGGTTTGTTCTTTTGTAACTGCTGTGTGTTTACCCCTTGTGAATTCACTTACCTTTCTCTGCTTGCTGGGAAGCCTGCTCTCTCCAACTGCTCCACATTAATCAGAAAGGTTCACCAGTAAATCTGCTTTGAATGTGAGTGATGCATCCAATGAAATATGGAAAGCACTGTCTATCTGTGACTAGTGAACATGCTGTGCTGAAGCTTCCTGACACATAGACCTTATTTGATCATTTATTCTTGAAAAAATTGACTTGTCTCACGATAAAGATTGCGACAGCAGCAGAACTCCTTTCTTGTGTCTACTGGAGAGAGAAAGTACATTCACCAAAGTCTCTTAAAAGTAATTATTCTGAAAGATATGAGGACAATCTAAGTTAGAAGTAGTTTTACATGATTGTGGATAAGGTACCCTGCTCCATTGTAACATCTGTTGTTAGAGAGCTCGTCACTTGAGTGCAGTGGGAGAGAGCTTGGCTGCTGTACAGCCTCTTCATCCTCCGGTGAAGAGGAGTACAGCAGGCATCCCCTCTGAAGAGCCTGCTTTTTAAAGACTTGCTGTCTTTTATTAACAGGAAGAAATTCCTACCAGTTGTAAACTTGGTTGTGAGCATAATCGTATATGTCTCTTTTGAATTTTCTAATTTTACCTTTTTCCAATTCCTGCCGATGTTTATTGATAATGTCATTCACTATTTCTAGTGTCACTGCCCATTCTTCTGCAGGTTTATCTGTTTTCAGAGTTTCCTCCGTTTTGATAATTTCCAACTTGATTTCCTTAAGTTCTGCCTGTAGTTCCTCGATGGTTAAAAGGATAAGATCTAATGAGGCTTTATTCAAAATCATATGCCATTTTGGTACAAATCCTTTCCTTTGTCTACACAAGAGCGGTTTAATTAAAATTCTTAGGCCTCTAGGGATACGTTTGGTTTTGTAGTACTCAGCTAATGTAGTAGCATGTAAGAGAGTTGACACCTCCCTTTTCTTAAGATATTCAAATTGCTGCACTGTGTGTTTATGTTCATTTCTAGTTAAAAAGAGTGCACTTTCTTGTAACTGAGCAAGAATATTTTCTGCTGCCTCTGCAGTATATTCCAATGTGGAGGCACATCGGTCAGTTTGCGCTGCCAATTCTTCAAATGACATGGTTACGTTTACAAAACTATAAAGTTAAATTTTTCAAAGAATATTTTGAGACATATACAATCAAATCATTAATAAATTCAACACTATATTCTCCACACTTAAGTTAGTTTACGTTCTGGTGCGTAGGCTACTAGTTCAAATCGTACCACAAAAACACTCACAGTTGTGAGGAGAATGTAGCCCGCACTCTATTTTTCATCAAGGTGCTCCCATGTCTACCCGTAACTATACAGGTGCAAGTCACGAAATATAAGTCATCACCAGGTTGTAATACTCCTGGTATGGGGCACACACCACTTTATCACTCTACACTGAGTGACCAAAGGTCAAAGTACCGTAATATTACACCATTCTTTTTAGAACAGAAATAATACACCATGTTTTTAAGACAGAATCTGAACAATATTTTCAACACTGTCCTGCATTTTCATCATATATTTATTCACATGCAAGTCGCATCTTTATCATTGAAAATCATCGGCTACATGGAGCCGTTATATCGTCATTTGATTACATTTAATTACAACGTGCAAAAACATGAACGTGTAAACGTCCTATGCATATTTTCCATTTGTAGAATTTTCTATGCTCCTATAGCACACAAATATCCATAAAAACAGTGTACAAAAAACCATTTCTCCATTATATCACATGCTGCTATGTGTTCACATTTCTGGTCAAAAATGACCGTCGTCAGGCATGCTGTGTGATATTACTAACAATTACAAAATACATCACATTATGTTTCAAACATCAAAGACAACACAAACAAAGAAACACAGGAAAAAAGAAAAAAGAAAAAATACCATAATATTAGTATACAAAAAAATCCGTATGCAACAGATTGCAAATAATGCAATGAGTATTATGAATTGGTGGCAGCAATTTGCCGAAAACACTCACCATACAGGTCTTGTACGGGTCTAGAAAATATATATGTACAACTCTTTTAACAAGGTTCAATTGCCTACCATTAAAGTAGCAAGTCTTTTTTTGGAAACGAGGTTCGCAATCTTACCTCAAAGCAGTGCAAGGCGCTGCATCTAGAATTAAGTGCAAACAATGCCGATTAAGTAACGAGCGTGGAGCCAGCCAAGACAAATTCATTTTGCGAAAGGGAAATACAAACCGGCTTACCGCACTGTGTGCAGGAGCACACTGACAAATACGCCCCAAACTGCGGACGCAAGAAGTTCAATTACTAGAGCGAGTACAACAGCTCATTTTATAGTGGCGGCCATCTTGGACATGAAAAATACACCAATAACCAAAAAACTTGCTGCTTTAACGTTAGTTCACACCAAACTTTATATGTTACCTATATCCTGAGTACAAACAGGTGTTTAATTCACGAATAAATATTCTGCTTAATCCTGCACTGGGAGAAATACCCGTGCATCTTTGCGGCGTTCATGAATACACTTTTAGCCTATTTAAGTAATGATACACTATATTCGTGGAATTCAACAACATATACATTATGCAGAAAGTTTCAGAGACACACTCCTCTCTGTTATCCACATTATTCTCAGTACAGATATCCATATTTTCTAGATAATTTCAACGTATATCTAGTAAGCTCTAAATTGTCATATACACAAGTATGATCGTTCTCAGTAATATACAGTTGCATAATCTGTCCAATGATGTACAATTATAGAAAGCATTGTAACGCCCATTCCTCATTAAGGCCACCAGGTGATAGTGTTTTAAAGTTATGGATTAATCTTGCTTCCTTCTGTAGCAAGGTCCTTTCTACATTGCCACCTCTATTGTTTTTATTTAAAGCTTCCAATACACAGAAATATAATTGGGAGCTTTGGTGGTTGAGGAGGTTAAAATGTCTCGCCACTGCGGATCGCGGATTTGCACATCTAATGTCACTCTTATGTTTTTGAATGCGACATCGTATCTCTTGTGTCGTCTGTCCAATGTAGTATAGGCCACATGGGCACCTTAAAATATATATCACATTGGTCGAACGACAAGTGCAGTAATGTCTGAAGTACCATTTTTTGCCTGTTGCAGGATTTATTATATACGGCCCTCTGATTAATGCATCACAGCAATTGCAGTTCAAGCAGGGGAAAGTACCCCGTTTCGGTGTTGACAATGTATTCTGGGCAGTATTAGTACTCGTATCATTATGTACCAATATGTCTGATAAGTTGGATGATTTCTTATAGGCCGTAGTCGGTTTAAGGGGCAATGTATGCCCGATTATGGGATCACTTAACACAATCGGCCAATGTTGGTTAATAAGATGGGACATTGCTTTTGCCCTTGATCCAAATGTAGACACAAATACAAATGGCTGCTCTTTCTGGTTTTTATTCACGGTAGCTAATAATTCATTGCGGGTTTTCTGTCTAGCTTTAGTCTGTGCATTCTCCAACAGTTGTCTAGGGTATCCTCGATTTTTTAATTCATCACATAATCTATTTGATGCTGTTTCGTATTCATCAATCTCTGTGTGTATCCTACGATACCTTAGGAACTGAGAATATGGGAGTGAATTCTTCGTAGACTTAGGATGAAATGAGTCAAAGTGTAGAAAATTGTTGGTATCGGTAACCTTCCGGTATAAGCTAAACTTAAAATTGCCATCCACAAGTCTAACAAAAGTATCCAAAAAGGGTACTCCATCTTCACCTATAAATGCAGTTGTTTTTATAGTGCTATGTACCGTATTTAGATAGGTCAAAAATTCTTGAAGTTGATTCCTATTCCCTGACCACATCAAAAATATATCATCTATATATCGATAATAGATGCTGATATATTTACACCAATGAGTACTCATTATGTATTCAGTCTCCCAGTTAGCCATAAAGACATTAGCATAACTGGGAGCGAAGTTTGCGCCCATACTAGTCCCGGTAAGTTGTCCATAAAATTGATTCTCAAATTTAAAGAAACTATGATGTAATACAAATGTCAACAGTATTCTAAATAGAGTAGGATGTACATCATGAATATCGTGATCAATAAGTGCAGCACAGGCACACTCAATACCCTCGTTATGTTTGATGTTGGTATATAGGGACGTTATGTCAATAGTGACAAGAATGCAATCATCTTTAGAGACCTTATTTCCTTCGATTTTATTAATAAAGTCTGTAGTGTCTCTAATATACGATGGTATATCCGTGACACATCTTTTTAAGAAATCATCAATGAATTTAGCTACTGGTTCAAACATGGATTCACACCCAGATACTATCGGTCTAAAGGGAGGAGTACTCACATTTTTATGTATCTTTGGGAGGCCATAGAGTATAGGCACTCGTGGATGTTGGTTAGTCAAGAACTTCAAAGTTTTATCGCTGATCCAGTCTCTAGTATTCGCATCAGTTAATATCTCTTCCAGAAGTTTTTGTAAAGGGCCAGTAGGGTTTCTTTCAAGCTTTAGATAGGTGTGTTCATCAGCCAGTTGTTTATTAATTTCGGCTTTATAATACGCACAGTCCATTACGACTATGGCACCCCCCTTATCTGCCTTCTGTACCATAATATATGGATTGTCATTCAATTCTTTGAGAGCTTTATTTTCAGCCAATGATATATTAAAGTTCTTATTTTTAGGAAATTCAATCTTATTGAATTCTTTTAGTACCGTTTGACTGAATACCTCAATGGCTTTATTATTGACATTTGGACAGAATACACTTTTGGATGTAAATTCCTTAAACTGATGCTCTTCCTGATAGGAGGGAGGCTGACCCAGAAAAAAATGTTTCAGTTCTAGTTTTCTAACAAATTTCTGAAAATCAACGTGAATATCGAATGGATCGTTCTCATATACAGGGACAAATGAAAGACCTTTAGACAGAACCGCCAACTGGTTATTAGTTAGTTCTGTGGCAGAGATATTGATTACTTGCGATCTCTGAGAAAATGCTTCCCTATTTCTTTCACTCTCTCTAATTCTTTGCCTTTTTCTTTGTCCATTCCTTTTTTGCCCCCTCCTTGTCTTTGCTTTATGAGTTCGTCCAAAAAACGTTGGCGT
Source organism: Desmognathus abditus (assembly GCA_030264455.1). Taxonomy (NCBI): domain Eukaryota; kingdom Metazoa; phylum Chordata; class Amphibia; order Caudata; family Plethodontidae; genus Desmognathus; species Desmognathus abditus. Next base: position 6,028 of record JASCRC010841592.1, read on the forward strand.
TCTTGGGGATCAAAGGATTTTTTACTAGGGCCTGGTGTTATTCTTTCATTAGTTTTTTCTACGGTTTCTACTTCCTCTGATGAGGAATCAGTTGGAAGATCCGAATCTGAGGGATTAGATGTAGCTTGTTTTCTAAAGACTTGTTGTTTTTTATTAGTAGGTAAAAATTCATACCAGTTATACACTTGGTTGTGTGCATAGTCATAAATATCCCTTTTAAATTTTCTGATTTTACCTTTTTCCAATTCCTGTCGATGTTTATTGATAATGTCGTTCACTATTTCTAGTGTCACTGCCCATTCTTCTGCAGGTTTTTCTGTTTTCAAGGTTTCTTCAGTTTTAGTAATTTCCAACTTAATTTCCTTAAGTTCAGCTTGTAATTCCTCGATGGTTAAGAGAATAAGGTCTAATGAAGCTTTATTCAAAATCATATGCCACTTAGGTATGAATCCTTTCCTTTGTCTACACAAGAGTGGTTTAATTAAAATTCTCAGGCCTCTAGGGATACGTTTGGATTTATAATACTCAGCTAATGTAGTAGCGTGTAAAAGAGTTGACACCTCCCTTTTTTTTAAATATTCAAATTGCTGCACTGTATGTTTATGTTCATTTCTAGTTAGAAAGAGTGCACTTTCTTGTAATTGGGCAAGAATATTTTCTGCTGCCTCGGCAGTATATTCCAATGTGGAGGCACATCGGTCAGTCTGCGCTGCCAATTCTTCAAATGACATGATTACGTTTTAGTATCCAAGGATATATACTAAATACAAATTCAGAAAAAAATAAATTCAACAAACCAGCTAATATGCTGAACACTATACTTTCTAAAGTTAAGTTCTTATACTTTTTGGTGCGTAGGCTACTAGTTCAAATCGTGCCACAAAAGACTCACAACTGTGAGAAAAGTATAGCCCGCACTCTGTTTTTCATCAGGGTGCTCCCATGTCTACCCGTAACTATACAGGTGCAAGTCACAAAGTATGAATTGTCACCAGGTTGTAATACTCCTGGTATGGGGCACACACCACTCTATCGCTCAACACTGAGTGACCAAAGGTCAAAATACCATATTAATCCACCATTAATTTAAATCAAAATTCAAACAAGGTACAGAAACATTCTCAACTATATCCTGTATTTTCATGATACATTTATTTAGATGCAAGTCTCATATTCATCATTGAAATTCATCGGCTACACAGAACCGTTATGTCGTAGTTAGATTACATTTGATTACAACATACAAAAACATGAACGTATGCACGTTCTATGCGTACTATCCATTTCATATTGATTTATATGCTCCTATAGCACACAATTGTCCATTAAAAACAGTGTACAAAAAACCATATCCCCGTTTTATCACATGCTGCTATGTGATCACATTTCTGGTCAATAATGACCGTCGTCAGGCATGCTGTGTGATATTACTAGCAATCGCAATATCCACCACATTATGTATCAATCAACATCCAGGAAAACACACAAAGGAGAGAAAAAGAGAAAGAAAAAATAACGTCATATTAGTATGAAAAAAATCAAAATAGTACAATGAATATTGTGAATTGGTGGCAGCAATTTGCCGAAAACACTCACCATACGATCTTGTACGGGTCTAGAAAATATACATATACAACTCTTTTAACAGGGCTCAATTGCCTACCATTAAAGTAGCAAGTTTTTTTTAAAAAACGAGGTTCAAAATCTTACCTCATAGCAGTGCAAAGCGCTGCATCTAGAGTAAAGTGCAGAAAATACCGATTAAGTATCGGGTACGAGGCCAGCCAAGAGAAGCTATATTTGCAAGATGAAATAAAAACCGGCTTACCGCACAGTGTGCAGGAGCACACAAACAGACACGCCCCAAGCTACGTTCGCGGGAGATTCAATCGCTGGAGCGTAAACAACAGCTCGTTTTATAATGGCGGCCATCTTGGACATGAAAAGTGCACAAATAACCAAAACTTGCTAGTTTAACGTTAGTTCACATCAGACTTGATATATTAACTATGTACTGGATTAAAGAAAATACTTATTCATAATGCGTTTTAATACGGATGAACAATCTGTCTAATCGTGCACTGGGAAAAAATAATAATAATACCCGTGCATTTTTGCAGCATTTGCGAGTGAAGTTTCAGTATTACTATGCACTGAGATAGTATACCCGTGCACTTTTACAGCATATCAATTATGCAAAAACTTTCCAAAACACACCCGTATCCGTTATATACATTACAATCAGTACATATGTCAGTAAGCTCTAGATTGTTTTGGCGTACATACAGTAAGCTCTAGATTGTTGTGCATGCAAGTATGATTGCTCTCAGTTACATATAGATACAATTATATAACCAGTCCAATTTAGTAATGTTAACGATTATAAAAAGCATTGTAACGCCCATTCCTCATTGAGGCCACCAGGTGATAGTGTTTTAAAGTTATGAATTAATCTCGCTTCCTTCTGTAGCAGGGTCCTTTCCACATCCCCACCTCTATTGTTTTTATTTACTGCTTCCAATATACAAAAGTATAATTGGGAACTTTGGTGGTTAAGAAGGTTAAAATGTCTCGCCACTGCGGATCGCGAATTTGCACATCTAATGTCACTCTTATGTTTTTGGATGCGACATCGTATCTCTTGTGTCGTCTGTCCAATATAGTACAGACCACACGGACACCTTAGAATGTATATCACATTAGTGGAACGACAAGTACAATAATGTCTGAAGTACCATTTTTTACCTGTTGCAGGGTTTATTATGTATGGACCTCGAATTAATGCATCGCAGCAGTTACAGTTCAAGCAGGGGAATGTACCCCGCTTTGGCGTAGACAATGTATTCTGGGCAGTTTTAGTACTCGTATCATTATGTACCAATATGTCTGATAAGTTAGATGACTTCTTATAGGCTGTAGTCGGTTTGTTGGGCAAAGTATGCCCAATTATAGGGTCACTCAACACAATCGGCCAATGTTGATTAATAAGCTGAGACATTGTTTTGGCCCTAGATCCATATGTGGATACAAATACAAATGGCTGATCTTTCTTGTTTTTATCCGTGGTTACTAATAACTCATTGCGAGTTTTCTGTCTAGCTTTAGTCTGGGCATTTTCCAACAGCTGTCTTGGATATCCTCGGTTTGTTAATTCATCACATAGTCTATTAGATGCTGTTTCGTATTCATCAATATCTGTATGTATTCTACGGTACCTGAGGAATTGGGAATATGGGAGTGAATTCTTCGTCGACTTAGGGTGAAAAGAATCAAAATGTAGGAAATTGTTAGTATCAGTAGCCTTCCGGTATAAGCTAAATTTAAAATTACCATCCACAAGTCTGACAAAAGTGTCTAAGAAGGGTACTCCATCATCACCTATAAATGCAGTTGTTTTTATAGTACTATGTACCATGTTAAGGTAGGTCAAAAATTCTTGAAGTTGATTCCTATTACCTGACCACATCAGGAATATATCATCTATATACCGGTAATAGATTTTGATATATTTATACCAATGAGTGTTCACGATGTATTCAGTCTCCCAGTTAGCCATGAAGACATTAGCATAACTGGGAGCAAAATTTGCGCCCATACTAGTCCCGGTAAGTTGTCCATAGAATTGATTTTCAAATTTAAAAAAGCTATGATGTAATACGAATGACAGTAATATTCTAAATAGAGTAGGATGTACATCATGAATGTCATGCTCAATGAGTGCAGCACAGGCACACTCGATACCCTCATTATGTTTGATGTTCGTATATAGAGATGTTATGTCAATGGTAACAAGAATACAATCGTCTTTAGGGACCGTGTTTTTTTCGATTTTATTAATAAAATCGGTAGTGTCTCTAATATATGATGGTATATCTGTTACACATCTCTTTAAAAAATCGTCAATGAATTTAGCCACTGGTTCAAACATGGATTCACACCCAGATACTATCGGTCTAAAGGGAGGAGTACTCACATTTTTATGTATCTTTGG
>JASCRC010852684.1:0-10010 GCA_030264455.1 Desmognathus abditus
CACCAGTACAGGTATGCCCAAGATATGCCTGCTCATGGCCATAGACAGGCAGAAGCAGATCCAGGCTAACAGTCCCAAAGGTAGCAAGTCCAGGAAAAGGCTGACCCACAAGTAGAGGTACAAGGCTAGGTCACAGAGCTCCTTAAGTTGCACATTCGCAGACAAAGGCAGACCCATGAGAAAAGTGCAGACAGACACACTGTAAGGACTGATGGCCAGACCCTACACTAGAAGCCTGGCACACTGAAAAGATCCTGCACCTGCCTGGATCTTTTGACCGTATCACTTAGGCTCTCCAGAAATCTTCAAAAGCTCTCAAGCTGCACTTGGGGTCTGAGGTTGCTGTGGCCCATATGCAAGCAAGGCTCTACAGTGAGGCTGCAAGGCCCCACTAGCATGGTGGTGACAGGCCAGGTGTGGCCGAGCACCGGCGTGCGCTTCCTTTTTCCCCCTCCTCAAAGTGTGAAGGGCCCTTGATGATGCAAAGCACTGGGGAATAGCCCCCATTGGGCCCCTGCCTGAGTCTGGGCCATGCCACAAGCTCTGACCTGCACTGGACAGAGCAGGCACAGGGAAAACAGTAGCCATCTCACCTGATCCGGCAGAGCTGTGGGAAAGCAAGCCCCTCCTCTCTCGGAGAGGGCTCATGCTGCAGCAGGGACTCGGTAGCTGATCCTGGTGGCAGCACCCAAACACTGGCAGCCCTCCCCTTCATGGGCTGGCGCAGGGCAAAACAGGCCCCTGCAGGCACACAATAGGCCCAGGCAGGCATGGGGCAATGGGCACTGGTGTGTGTGTGTGTGCTCCCCCTCCCTTCCCCTTCTAGAGTCAGGTGGGTGCTCACAGGACAAGCCCAGGTGCATGCCCCTTCCCCCACTTGAGGGAGTGAGCGGGCCACAGAACAGGCCTGGGTAGGGTCTTTTACAGGCACAGGGGGTAGGGGCAGACTCGGGTGGACCCCCCTTTCAGAGCAGGTGGGGGAGAAGCAGGCTGCCACGCATGCTCCACAAAGTGGGCGCATGCCCACAGGGAGCAGGGAGAGACCAACAGGCACTGTAATGGGCAGACGGGCTCAGCACAGCAGGGAGCCAGTGTGAAATGGCCCAGAGCCTGGTGGCCAGAGCGGGACTGCCAGCAGCAGCCTCTCTGGGTCTGGAGGTGCCTGGCCCATCCCTAAAAGGCTGTACTGGCTCTGGGAGGGGCCCACTTGCTGAGAGCGAGGGGCGAGAGAGGGAAAAAAGAACGAGTAAGGGAGAGGGCACATGAGTGAGAGAGAGAAAGAGCAAGAGAGTAGAAGTGGAAATAGCCACACAACAGAGATGGCGATGAGAGCAGAGAGAGAGGCCAGGGGATAGACTGGGGGCTGGGGCAGAGGCAGGCTGGAGAGGCCTACAGGGAGAGAGAGAGAGCAGGGGAGCAAGGAATTAGGTGGACAGCTTGGGAGAGGGAAGGGGCAGGGCCTCTTCAGCCTGCCCACCCCACACCAACAGATCATTTCAACAGCACCACCAGCAGGAAAAGAGGGCTCCTCATGGCACAGGATGTGGCGAGGCAGTCAATGGGCTGCCTGCTGTAGACAGACTTCCTGTCATGGGTCACTTCCTGTGCCCTGCGACCTGTGAGAGTGAGGGACTAGGGATGCCATGTGGACTGGGAAGCCATCTGGTGTTTCCCAGGCCACATGTACTGTCATGCAGGGCAAAATGGAGTCCAGAGAAAGGCAGGACTGAGGGGGACAGCGGCTCACTGACACATAGCATGCAGTGGCCTGAAGGAAAATACCACGCATACAGTACCATACCTATATTCATATACTCAGGGTACACAGGGATCAGGGTTATAGACACACGTATACACTTACAGGGTACCACGGAAGGTTGCATCATAAACTCACTGTTACACTCTCCATACACACACTCTGCATTCACAATATGACCTACAAATACATACATACAGGTGCACATACTTACATGCAGTCAGGGTACCCCAGAACACAGTGATGAGCAGCGGCTTATTTACTATGCAACTGGGGTACTAAAGCAGTCACACATACAAACCCACAGGACATACAAAATGACTGGGGGACAGCTTGAGCAGGGGAAAACAGAGCGGAGCAAGTCAGTTGCACAAAGTACAGGGTCAGATGGGATGCGGGCCAGGCCAGAAAAAATTTCAAATGAATGGGGGGTGTTGCCAGGGTTGACAATTCTCTGGTCATTAGCGAACACATACCTTGAGAGCAAAAGGACCAGAACCAGGGGCAAAACAGGACATGATACAAAATACTATACATTTGAAAGTGTTCTGTTTTCACAAGGAACCCGTCTGTTCTTTCTAATACAAGTAAAGCATCTTCTGATGCCACAAGGGGGCTATTGCTAACCTGGCCAGTACTTACCTCAGGGCGTCTGGTACAAATACACGCCATCTCCTTTCAACCACATGTACCTCTCCGTTGGGGAGCGGCAGACCTTCATGTCCAATGCTACAGTTTATCTTAGCTCTCTCTCTGCTCAGTGATCAGTTTCTTTTCTCAGGGATGAAGAAATGTTTAAATGTCAGTAGTTTCACAAGTTCAGATCAGTAAAGAGTGGCAGTGGGGGTTGCTGTTTCCCACTGGCAGAGTGTCTTTGGTACTGCAGGTCACAGGGATCTTCTTGTTCCTCTCACCTTTTCACAGAGAGGTGTGTGGCACCTTCCAATTCTGCAGGACAATACTCAGAGTCACTTTCTTGCATGTTTTAGTCTGCTGACAAGGAAGAACTTCATTTGCAGGAGCAGCTGTAGAGGGTGGTAGTCCGGTGAAGGAGAGATGCCCATCTGGTTACTGAACCACAGGGTCTGGCAGCAGGCTGATGTAGGTGCCCAGTTCCTTGAACTTCAGTGCTGGAGGGCCACTTGAGTGGGAGCAGTTCTTTTACTCCTGAGGCAGGCTGTCTGTTCTCAGTGCATTTAGTTCTTCTAGGATACGTACACAGGGCCAGCTGAAGCGTTTGTTCTGGATGCACTAGCACTTTATTCAGACAGATGTAGTTCAGCATAGATCTTGAGATAACCAGACGGTAGGAGCAGGAATCAGCTAAAGAAATTGTTTACAGGTCATGAACGCCCAGAACAGAAGCAAGGCCTTGTTCCAAGCAGTCAAAAACTTTACCCAAACACCGGCAACAAACCCCTTACCTGAGTCCCTGGGTCTGAGTGACAAGGTGGCTGACTTCTATCAAAAAATTGACAAGATTAGGGCATCCATTTCAGCATCCACCACCACCCAGGGTCACACCACGTTTAACTCAGCTCTGATATCAGCACCGCCAATATTTTCCCAGTTCACATCTCTTTCCAAAGCTGATATGCTTCATTGTTTGGCCAAGCTCGGTCCCTCTTCCTCTCCCCTCGACACACTTCCAACTCATGTGGTCAAGGCCATTGCCCCAGTGATCGCTCCAGATCTCACTGTGGTTGTCAACACCAGCTTTTGTGAGGGTATCGTCCCCCAATCCTGGAAAAAGGCAAAGTCACACCCCTCCTTGAAAAGGCAGGTCAAGATCCTTTGTAATTCAAAAATGTGCATTCAATTTCCCAGCTGCCGCTCCTTGCCAGGATCAGTGAGTGCATTGCCGCCAGCCAGATACTTGCTCATCGTGAGACCCATGGCCTTTTCCATGATCTTCAATCTGGTTTCTGGCCCCTGCGGGGCACAGAATCAGCATTGATAGATATCCAAGAACAGCTGCTGGAACTGAAAGATTGAGGTTGTCCATCTGCCCTGGTACTCCTGGACCTGTCAGCGGCATTTGACACGGTTGACCATGAGATCCTCCTGTGCCAACTTGAGCATCGGGCAATTTTCAATGGTACGGCCCTTGATTGGTGCCACTCATTTCTGTCCAACAGGTCAGCATAGGGGCCTGCAGGTCGGGAGTTTGGGGGTGCCCTGTGGGGTCCCACAGGGCTCCTCCCTCTCCCCCCTCATGTTCAACATCTACATGAGGCCCCTGGCCAACCTGTTGAAGGACTCTGGTCTCGGTTGGCAAATGTTTGCTGATGACACACAGATCGTGGTCGATTTCTGTGCTAACCGCATCCAGGCTGCTAACCTGTCGGTCAGTTTGGAACGGATCAAGGGCTGGATGAGTGAGAACTGACTCCTTCTAAACGAAGGTAAAACTGAAATCCTTCTATCTAGCCCACTCGGACCAGTCCCCGGTCCATTAGTTTCCTGGCCTGGGTTGTTCGGCCCATTGCCGCCACCCTCAGAGACGGCCAAGACCTTGGGTGTTTGGTTTAATCAGGAAAGGAGTTCTTCCTCCCAGGTACTGGCCATTTCTCACTCTGCTCACTTCCAACTCAATAGACTCATTCCGTTGATTCTGCTGCTAACCCAAGAGCACAGGGCCACCCTTTGCTGGGCCTTAGTGCTCCCAAAAATCTCTTATTGCAGCGCTTGCTAGCAGGCATCACCAAGAGAGACTGCCACAGTCTCCAGCTGGTCCAAAACCAAGCTGTCCGGATGGTCACTGGCCTACGATGGTTCGATCATGTCTGTGGTCTTTTCAGTGGGGGTCAGAGGAACTGGGATATGGGAGGTTTGGGATTGTGCCACAGTAACTGGGCCGGATGATAGTGGTGCTCAAGGCTGGCATTGTGCACCAGGGCTGGCACCTCCCACCCCACTGGGACAGACTCAGGGGAGGAGCGATAGAGCTCCCCAATAGACCTTGCACCCACCACCCAACATCGGCTGCAGGAGCAGCCCCAAGTCAGCACTTATACATATACACAATATACATGACATTATATTACATTATACTAGATGTAGGCCTAAGGAAAAGGCGACCAGGCAGGAAATGGCAAAACAAGGATGGGTTTATTGGACTGGAAATGACAATGGAATATGAAACGGCAATGTTAAAGATGAGGATAAACGAAATGAAGACAAATGAGAATTACAGTGGCAGCGTCATCATAAATGCAGGCGGTAAGTTGCAGTAAACACCTGGGCAATATACTACAGTGCTGGCACTAAGCAGAAATTGCAGAGAAAATACGAAAATTGGCTCAGGCAATCATACCACAAGACACAAACACAAAATGATGCTAAAGATATTACTAAGGGAGGTTGCCTATGAGAGAGAGAGAGAGGTCAGAGGTGTGTACTGGAAGCTAAAATGGGTGCACGCTGGCCCTGAACCTGAACAGGGCAGCCAAGAGTTCAGGTGGTTGCTGTATGGAGCTGCGGCAGGGCCAGATGCAGGGCCTGGAGGCAGGCCTGGGATCAGGGGCCCCCAAACTGCTGAATGAGGCCCCTGACAGTGCTGGGCCCCTCCTGGAGCCACAGGGCCCAGCAAGTTGGCAGGCCTCTCCTGGTGGGAGGCCTGGGCAGCCAGGGACCCCCTGATTGGGGTCCCCGGTGGTTAGAGCAGCTGCCCAGCAAGGGTGGGTCTCCTTGTGCACCAAAACTGTGGTTCCAGTTAAGCTGGAACCCCAGGGTGCACAAGCTGGCTGCTGCAGGGGAGAAAAAGGCCTGGTCACAGAGCTGAGAGGGAAGGGAAAGGCAGAGAGAAGGATAACGAGAGAAGGGAGAGAAAATGAAACCAAAAGGCAGAGAGAAAGAGAAAGGCTGAGGGAAAGAAAGGAAAAGAGGAAGAGAAAGGAGAGAGAAAGAAGGAAGAAATAGGAGAGAGAGAGCGAGAGTGGGGTTGGGAAACAGGTTTGGGAAAGGCAGGATGGCCTGGGGAGGTTGCTGTGCTATGGCTGGTGGCAGGGGGAGTGTTTCCACAAGAATCGCCAGGCAGAGGACCTGGGACTCCACCGCCCGAATGACTCTGCCGGATGCCCGGAAAGGAGCCGACCCTCCTTTATTGGGAGGTGGGGAGAGCACACACATGGTGCTCTCTCTCCTCTCATCTGGGTGAGCAGTGCGTGCCGGAATGTGTTGTCATGCGGGAGTGGGTTGGGGGTAAAATGAAATAATCGTGCAGGGTGTGCTGGGGGCCCCGCACTGGGGAATATTACTGGCTGCCGTTGGAGGCAGTACCTCATGGGGGAAGGCATGGGGTGGCGCAGAGAGAGAGAAGAAAAGAAAAAGAACCAAAAGAAAACAAAAAAACACCGAGATAGTGTCCCCACCGGGAACCCTAGGGGATCCCAGAGAATCTGTGAAAATGCGTCGAGGTCCTGAGTATGGTTCATACACATAGACACCAGAAAAGAAGAGGACATTCTAGAAACGTTATTGGGAGAGAATCAGGAAGTCAAGGGGTCAAGAAAGGCAGACATCGCAAATTGACATTTCAACCCCAGAGAAATCAGTGACATTTTAAACTTAGAAATAGTTAAAGCAAAGTGTTAAAAAAAACTTTCAAAACAAAATAAATCAATGACATTTAAACCTAGAGAAAAGTTAAAGCAAATTAATAAAACACAAACAATTCAGTAAAATGAAGTAAAATTCACGAAGGCGCTCAATGTTACCGCAAATTAATAAAACAATAAAGGTAAGTAATACTCAGGCAAAGTCAAAACAATTCAATACTCAAGCAATGTAAAATGAAGATGTTCTGAGTAAAATTACAAAAGGCATTCATTAAATCTTCACGAGATAACCAATATAAACATGGTCTCCAATTTCTTCTCTTATTTTCTCTTCAGAGGTCAGGAATTCTTTCACAGAGTCCTTTCTCTCTTTCTGTGGATTGCTATCACAACAAGTTTCCTCCTCTTATCCTGGGGATAATTCTTGAGACAAAGGGACCTCTGACGGCAGTCTGTGGAGGTCAGGGAAGGCCTAAAATGGCCTACGAAACAAACCCTAAGGGACAGCACCAGGCAGAGGTGAGCAGTTGGTACACAAGGTGGTGAGGAACCAGGAAAATGGTAGCAGAACAATGCAGCAGGAATGATGGTCAATGGGGAACACAGAGGGTGATGCTGACAATGAACAAGCATGACTCAGGGAAAAAGTGTTGCAGAAAATATAGGCAGTCCCATGTGTAGGTTAAGTCCATGCAGGCAATTTTTCAAAATGAGGGCCAGACAAGCATTGGTGTGAAAGGCAGAGCACTGCTAGAGAACATATGATGCTCTGAAGGTGCCCAGAGCTGTTTCCAGGGCTACAAGCAGTATTTTACTGATCCAGTTGATGAAAGAACTGGGAAGGCAGGTTGGCAGAGACAAAAGGGGTGCAGGATTCAGTGGTGAACATGTGCAGGATGAGCAGAAAGCACAATGGGACTGCAGGACCTTTTAAATGCGCATCAGGGCACGGTGAGATGCAAACAAAGGGAGCAGGTAGCAGTCCTTGAAAAATGCCAGGCATAAAGCAGTGCTGGGAAAGAGTGGGCAGGGAACACAAAAAATCCAAAGTAGTAGGCAGTCATCCAAAAATAGGACAGCTAGCGTGTGCACCAAGCTGAGATCCAAGGCTGCTGTGCAGGCAAAAGGAAGTGAGCAGTATACCTGTGCTTGGGCTGTCTATTTTAATGCTGGCGTGTACTGAACTTACCACCCTGCACTCTAATTTTCTATTTAGTGGGCAGAAGCACTGGGGACTGAAGGGAAACTGAAAGGAACCGAAGGGAAAGACAATCAACCCGCATTATCCTTTAACCATTACCAGATCACCTTCTATGCTGGCATGGAAAGCCTTTCTATATCTGGCACAGGATGAGTCATGGAAACAGTGTTGGGTATGTAATCCACCCTCACCAGCTTACTGTGGTGTTTTGCAAAAGCCAGTACTGTCTTGACCATTCGGAGCCGGGGGTAATCTTGTAAGAATCTGGGTCACAGTTCTTTTCCACATTCCCTCCCTTCCAGATCAGTCTCTCACACCGATTTCAGACATTGTCCACTCCTGCACAGTTCAGCAGAACTCAGTGTCCAACTACACACAAGAAATGCAGACACTCAGGAACCAGCTGTGCTCCACATCCCTGAGCAGAGCCATATAGAACCATGTTTGTACTGCTGCAATGTGCAGGAACCTGCAGTTCTAGAATGGGACAGTAGTCTACTGATAACATTATGGCGATCTCTGAAACTTGGCTACACGATGCTGCTGGGGCGGCTGCTAATTGTGTTACGCCGGAAGGATACTCTATCTTCCAATCTGATCGTGTGGGCAGTTGTGGTGGAGGTGTTGCATGTATAGTCAGGAACACTTTAGCAGCTCATGAACTCTGTTCTGTTTTACTTGAGTCATGCGACTACTTGTTGCTTAAACTACTGATTGATGCCAATACTTCACCTGTGTGCCTCACTGTATATAGACCCCCGCCCGATTCTCCTTCGTTCTGTGAACAACTGACAGCCTTGCTATCAGAACATCTCAAGCCTAAATCAAAACTCCTAATCTGTGGCGACTTAAATTACTGGGCTGGTAATTCCACTGATAAAGAGGGGTCGCAAGTCATATCCTCCCTTGAGGCTTTAGGCCTTACGCAACATGTTTCTGGTCAAACACATGAACTGGGTAACACATTAGACTGGTTGCTAACCTACAATGTCAACCCCCAAGATATCAGGGTATTTCCCTGTCCTTGGTCAGATCACTCCTTTGTTTGCTGCTCCTTGGCATTAAAACTTCTCCAATCCAGGCCTGTTTTTAAACGGGTCATAAAAAGCTGTCGCAACCCGAGTAAAATCCCTGCAGCACAGTTTGCTGCTTGCGTAGAACCTGCTGTAGCCGACCTCTTGCCCCTAGATAATGCTGATTCTATTGCTGCAGGACTTAAAGTTATTCTGAATAACACTACTGACAAGCTAGCGCCTTTAAAAATGAAAGTTGTAAAAACTGAGGCCAAACACAAATCATGGTTCTCGGACTCCATCCTGGCAGCTCGCAGCTCCAAGCGGAGGGCAGAGGCTGTATGGAGATGCTTCCCCAACCCACAAACTAGAGATTGCTACACTGCGGCTGCCAAAGCTTATAAAAATGCTATTTTAATGGCTAAGTCTGAGATTTATAACAACAGAATAGACTCTGCCCAATCTGGTTCAAAAGAACTATTTAGGATTGTGAAAGAGCTAGAGGGGACCCCTACCTCCCATGCTCTGCCTAGCCCCTCTAAGGACTGGTGTGATAATATTCAAACGGTCATCTTCGCCAAAATAGACAAACATGTTGCTGCTATTGATGCGAAAATCCCCCTTCTGACAAGTTCTGAGGTCTCAAGTCAATCCTGTGTGCAACTTAACCATTTGAATCCTGGCCCCTGTTTTTCTTTCCGCCCAGTGACGGTGGAAGAAATTTCTAAAATTATCAGCCATATGAAGCCTACACCCTACAAAGGAGACCTAGTCACCGCTGAGCTCATTAAAAATTCCAGTGTTGGCCCCTAAATACCTCCTTCATGACTTCCAGTTTTCCTCTTTGTTTTAAGGAAGCCTGGATCTCACCACTCTTAAAAAAGGTTGGCGTGGACCTGAACTACCGACCTACCGACCTATCACTCATGTTTCTTTCATGTTAAAAATCCTGGACGCTATTAACCCCAGACAGTCCGGATTTCGAAATGGCTTGGGTACAGAGACTGCCTTACTAGATCTTACTGCCTTACTAGATCTTAAAAACAATCTTTCGAACATCATCGACAAATGCAGGCCAGTTCTTCTCATGCTGCTCGACCTTAGTGCTGCCTTCGATTTAGTCGACCACAAGCTCTTAGTACACAGACTTAAAGATTGTTTTAATTTCTCACCACAAGCTGTAGACTGGTTAGAATCTTTTCTCTCTGGTAGAACAGCAAGAATTTTTATTGGCGAGGAGGCAGCAGACCCAATTCCTTTTCTGAGAGGTGTTCCCCAGGGGTCTTGCTTGTCCCCTACGCTATATAACCTATATACTAGGCCACTATTTGATCTGCTTGCGAGTCACAGCTTAGGATTCACCAACTACGTCGATGACACACAGATGTAGTTGCTTCTGTCTGTATGTTACCGCACAGATTTAGCCAAAATTCAGTCGGTCTACTCCTTAATTCAAAATTGGATGGCCCTGAATAGGTGTG
>JASCRC010863768.1:0-10004 GCA_030264455.1 Desmognathus abditus
GGTTTGTGTAGATTGACCAAAAAATGCTCCCACAGCAACTGATAGAAAATGAAATGTATTCAAAAATACAAAAAAATTAAAATAAATTTGACAACATTTGAGGCTCTAACTTCTAGAAGGTTTGATATCTCTATGAATGCAGTGCACCACTACAAAGCCCTAACCCATGCCGTCATAGCAACATCCATTTTGTGCTGGTTTTCAAAAAATTGCCGACACCCTTGGGCAGTAAGCACAGTGCACTAACAGACAGTGGAATCTTAGAACCACCCTCAACACTTTGGCACATGAAAATAGCAAATGAAGTTTGTTCAGCATGACAATTCATACATGTCTACAAAGTATACATGTACACGGGTTCAGGGATGGGTAACTTTATGACCAAAGGAGTCACGTGATGTAGAGAGAGTGAGAGGACGTGCCGCTCTTCAGCTCCTCCGCTACCCGAAATAAACCGAGAAATAACTGCAGGAAAATAGCTTCTTTGACTGGAAAAATAGATAGAAGCACGGAGGAGGATGCCTGGGCAATCTGTGAAAGAAAAAAAACAACGAAAACTAGAAGATTGTGTGATAAACAACACGGTGGAAAAAAGCAGCGTTACAGCGGCTCAGCAGGCGAAAGAAATGGCGGGGACAGCGGGAAAGGCGGCAGAGTCGGCTATTAATGCGAGTCTACTGGCAGTGCTGGAAGAACTCCGTGAATTCCGCAAAGACACAGTGGAACAACTGGGGGCTATAAATATCAGACTCGATCATGCACAAGTGAGAGCCGATGGCATTATGGAGAAACTGAAGGAAGCAGAGACGCGGGTTGAACAATTGGAATCTGCATTAGTGCCTCTGGAAAAGCAGGTGAACGAATATAAAACGGAAATTAGAGACATGCAAATGAAACAAGATGATTTAGAAGGCAGAAGTCGCAGATCGAATTTGAGATTGATCGGTCTATCGGAGCAAACGGCTCCCAAACACATGGAGACCTTCATAGAAGAAATGCTGGTGAAATTACTGCCGCATGCTGCACTATCAAAGGCGTTCGTGGTGGAGCGGGCACATAGAGTGCCAGGTAGAAAGCCGACAGCGGGAGCCCCACCGCGCTCCATAATCTTTAAATTGCTGAACTTCAGGGACAGGGACGCTTTACTGGCTGCCGCGCGGGACGCAGGAGAGCTCCGCTGGGAGGGGGAGAGAGTGAGTCTCTTCCCAGACCTGACACTAGCCGTACAGAGAGCTAGGAAAATGTTTGATACGGCAAAAAAGGAGCTCAGACAGAGAAGCATTAAATACTCAATGCTCCATCCCGCAAAGCTCCGAGTGGAACATAAGCAAAAGGTGCTGTTTTTCACTACGCCCAAAGACGCATGGCGCTTTATTGAGACCCAATTACAATCAGTGGAGCACATGGCGAACGAGCAAACGGAAGAAAACACTGGGAATAACTAGAGACCCTGACGGGCGGGTGAGTGTATACCCATCGAGAGTCGTCCCGTGTGTGTTGTCAATACGGATCACTCATCACTGTTTAGTTTTTTCTCACTATTTAAGTTAATCGCTGTAAAATAAAATACATATTCTGACAAGAGAATTAAAATGGCCACCGTGTTGTACGAATATGTGGATACAAAGTTGACACATGCTGGGCGGCAAATGAACTGAACTATGGTGGCCGCCGAGGAGCAGAAATGGATGTGGACACTGGAAGGCGGATTGGCTACTTACAGCACTGTACAGTGCGTGAAAACGCTGTAATCCGGGTACATGACAATGCATTTGCTTGAGCGTGGTGCATGGCGCCCTGCGGCTGACAAAAGGGCTGGCGCGATGTCCCTAAACACAAAACAGTGAAGTGGAAAGCATGGAGACTGAGTATTCACATTCTTTGGCTTATAAATAACAACAGCTGAATCACGCATTGTAAATGTTACAAGAATTGATGTTTGTTTATGTTAAATTGTCATGTGTTTACTTTGGAACAGAACTGTTGCAGCCGCTTGTGTACATAGGGAAATTGACCGCGGGTCATATTGTATCAGCATGGGCTAGGCAACTAGAGGCGTTTGGAAATGAAGGGCTGATGCACAATTGGGGATTATAAAGTAGACGTGTGAGACACAGGAAATCGGAATGAACCAGGAATGATGGAGAGTAAGTGCAAGTGGTGGTTTGCAGTCTGCTGTGACAATAATGTGTGCTTGAGGAGGCGTAATAGTAACAAGATACCCGAAGTAACGGATTTAAAAAAAAAAAAAAAAAAAAAAAAAAAAACGTGTGCTGGCTTATGCTGTGTAGTAGAATAACTAGAGACTCTGACGGGCGGGTGAGTGTGTGCTCATCGAGAGTCGTCTCGTGTGAGTTGACAATACAGATCACTCCCTTGTCCTTGTCAATATTGAAGTTAATCGCTGTATAACTGAAATATATATTCTGTAAAGAGAATCAAAATGGCAGTCGTGCTGTGCGACTGTATGGATGCGAGGTTAGCACATGCCGAGCGGCAAACGATCTGAACTAGGGTAGCCGTCGAGGAGCGGAGATTGTTGTGAACACTGGAGGGCGGATTGGCTACTTGCAGAATTGTGCGGTGTGGGAAGATGATGTGATTTGGGGGCACGAGATTACTCAAGCTTGGGCGTGTTGCAAAGTGCCCTGCAGCTGTCAAAAGGGCTAACGTGATGCGCCTAAGCTCAAAACAGTGAAGATGACAGCCTGAAGGCTGAGTGTTCACAATCTTTGGCTTATGAATGACGGCAGCTGAGACACGCATTGTAGTGTTGCGGGAATTGCATGTTTGTTTACGGCAAGTTCTCAAATGTTTTAATTGGAAAAGAACTGTTGCAGCTGATTGTGTATATTAGGAAATTGAGCATGGGTCATATAGTATCTGCATGGGCTAGACAACTAGAAGCGTTTAGAACTGAAAGGCTGATGCAAAATGGGGGATTATAAAGTAAACGTGTGAGACACAGAAAATCAAGACGAGCCAGAAATGATGGTAAATAGATGCAGAAGGTGGCTTACAGTCTGCTGTGACAATAATGTGGGCTTGAGGTGGTGTAACGGTGACGAGCTACTACGATGTAACGAATTTCAAAAACGTGTGTTGGCTTATGTTGTGTGGTAACTGTAGTAGCAGTGGAGAGGCCAACATGAAATCTGGAAGCGTCAGAATTCTGCGAGATGTAGGCAATGATGAAGTTGAAATATATTGAGACATCTAAGTTGTGGGGGAGCTGGGAGGTGGCATAAAAGGAGGAAAGCACGTTTCTACTCTTGTGGACTGGGTGCCCACCGGTTGGTGCCTGGTTAGCGGGGGGAGAGTGGTGCATCGCGTGATCTCCAAATAGTTGATATCAAGTTTATTGTATCTGTGCGAGTGTTTATTGTTTGAGTTATCACAGATACAATGGGTCAGCACTCCAAGTTGGGGGGAGTTCTGGGGGTGGGGGCGAGGTTGAAAGATAGTCTCTCTAGGGGCAGTGCACTTTGGTTATAGTCTCTCTAGGGGCAGTGCACTTTGGTTATGGTCAATAATGATTGGTATGCTGTATGGGGAAAAAATGTTTGAGAATGGCTAGTAGGTCACTGAGCATTGGCACATGGAACGTGCGAGGTCTACAGGCACCCGCCAAGAGGAGGAGAGTGTGGGCATGGTGCCGGATGAAGCAAATCGACATAGTATTTTTACAGGAGACTCATCTCATGACAGAAGATGAGTCATTACTTAACAGAGTGTGGGGTAAGAATGTATTTATGGCTGCATTTACCAGAGGTAGCAGAGGAGTATGTATATGTATGGACAGGAAAGTGCAATTTGAATTGATAACAAAATACTCAGATGTCAATGGGAGATATGTCATGGTGGTTGGGAAACTGTTCGGCACCCTGATAGTGCTCCTGAATCTGTATGGCCCGAATAGTGATTCCCCAGGATTCATAGACGAAGTTTTCAAACGACTTGCTGATTGGCAAGGGGTTCCTTGGATTGTAGGAGGAGATTACAATTTCATTCTGAGTGATGTATTAGATAAATCGGTGAGTACTACAAGAGCAATAGCACTAGCAGCCAGGCAAACGTTAGTTTATATGGACACATACGACCTGGTTGATGCTTGGAGAGTTTTCAATCCCACGCTGGGTGGGTATACATTTTACTCATCTTATCATGATGCGTACACCAGGATAGGCCGGTTTTTGATCTCGGCACCTCTGTTCCCTCACTTGTCAGATATCTTCCTGGAACCTCGCACTCTCTCGGATCACTCTCCACTACATTTTAGTATATGTTGGGCTAATGTAGTGAGAGCACCATTTAGATGGCGTTTTTGTGCGGAGGCACTGAGAGATGTAGCATATGAAGGGACTGTTTCTGAGAATATTGAAGAATTTTTTGCGCACAACACATTGAAAGATACGGATGCCCTGGTGCGTTGGGCTGCGTTTAAATGTTATATAAGAGGAATTTGCATAAGCACTAGTGGCAGCGCGCTGAAAATGATTAGACATTCATTACAGAAAACTGAGTTAGAAATAGCCAGACTAGATGAAAAGTATCATAATACTGGTAATAAAGAGATATTAGGAGAAATAATATCCAAGAAGGAGGAGTATGTCTGTGACGTAGAAAAGGAATGTAATATAAGGGGAAAAACAAATGCAGCTAGGCGATATTGGCAAGAGGAGAAACCTAGCACGCTTCTAGCTAGAATAATATCCCAAGACAGGGCTCCAGTTAAGATAAATAACATAAAGTCTGCAAACGGGGAAGTATTTTTTGGCGAGAAACACATTCTGAAAAGGTTTGAAGAATATTATGCTGACTTGTATAAGGGAACAGATGACGAAAAATTAGATAACATTGGAAATTACATGAATAGATTAGATATGCCCAAATTAAGTAGGGATCAAGCTGAATTTTTGGAGGCGGACATAACAGAGGCTGAAATTTTAGTAGCAATAAGAGAAATGCCAGCGGGGAAGGCGCCGGGGATGGACGGATTGACAACGGATTTCTATAAACATTATAAATCAAAACTAGTACCCAGACTACACGAATTGTATAAACAGGCATTAGAGAAGGGGAGCTGGCTGCCAGAATTAAATGAAGCACTCATTATCTTACTGCCAAAGCCCAATCAAAATGTGTCAGAGTGTAACTCATATCGCCCTTTGTCACTAATAAATTGCGACATCAAGATTTTGGCAAAAGTGCTAGCTCGCAGATACACCGCGATTGTTACTTCATTGATAGGCTCAGAACAGACAGGGTTCATCCCCGGAAGATCCACAGCAATCAGTATAAGGAGAGTATTCGACGTAATTGCAGACTCGAATGACAACCCCAAAGCGTCCATCCTCTCGTTAGACGCACGTAAGGCATTCGATTCTGTGGTGTGGGAGTTCCTATTCGCGGCTCTTGAAAAATTTGGCTTTGGAAGCAAAATCATCAAATGGACAAAACTTTTATACAGGAACACATCGGCAAGAGTGCTGGTAAATGGCTTCCAATCTCGCAGGTTCCCAGTAGAGCGCGGCACGAGACAGGGGTGCCCCCTTTCGGCTGTGCTATTTGCACTGGTGGTGGAACCATTGATTAGACAACTGGATAGGGTCATGGAGAATAGTGGTTTGAAGTGCAGAGATATTCCGTTCAATGTAGTAATGTACGCCGACGATCTGCTACTGTTTCTGAAGGATCCCATGTCTGATATTGAGAGAGTGCGGGAAACCTTAGCGGAATTTGGGGAGGTTGCAGGATACGAGATCAACTGGAATAAATCGGTACTTCTGGTGAAAGAACAGATTGACATACCAGGGGACTCTCGGGCGCCACTGGTGCAAACCACTGGGCATTTTAAATATCTTGGAGTGCAGATAGCATGGACTGAAGGAGAATGGTACGAACTAAATGTAGCACCATTATTGACATATCTAGATGATAAAATTGGAAAATGGCAGTCACTACCACTCACAATAGCAGGTAGGATAGCAATTGTAAAAATGGTGATACTACCGAAAATGTTATACGTTTTCGAAAATGTGCCGGTGTTAATTAAACAACCATTTTTTGTGCAGTGTCGTTCGAAAATTATTAAATTTTTATGGAATGGGAAAGCACCCCGTGTGGCATGTAATGTATTAATGAGGGATTATGGTGACGGGGGACTAGCACTACCTGATCTGCACAAATATTACCTCGCTGCGCAGCTGAAGCATGCACAGAAATGGTTTGCACCACGGCATTTAGAACCACAAGTGGAAGCGGAAAAAAAATGGTTTGGCACCACAGATGCGAGCAGGGAAATTTGTATTGTCCGAGAGGGAAGATCACGGCAGGGAGGACCAGCTGCATTAGCAGTCACACTATGGAAAAAAGTCTCACGCTGGAATGGGGGTGACAGGCTATATAGCCCATATATACCAATATGGCATTTGTTGCAGGCAGAAGCGAGCGTGAGTAATTCACTAAGAAGTAGATGGGAAGAACATGGGTTGTGCGAGGTTCAAGACCTGTTTGAGGAGGGGCAGTTGCGCGAAACCAAGGACATCCTGGAGCAGGCCGGGGGCGGTGTAATAGACATCATGAGATGGTTATCCATTAAAAACAGGATGAGCAAACTATGGCCAGAATGCCCGAGAGAGCCTGCGGAATCGCAATTGTTGACACATTTGATCACAACAGTCGCAGAAGGGAGACAAATATCCAGAATATACAGCCAATTGACAATGGTGGGTAAACTTGGGAGTGTACCAGCCAGGAACAAGTGGGAAATAGTATTAGGTAAAGAGTTAGAAGATACGATATGGTACGACACGTGTATACTCACGAGAACGGTTTCATTAAACATGAGACATCGACTTGTACACTACAAGTTTTTGCAGCAGGCGTACATCACCCCTTACAGAATTAGCAAAATAAATGGGGGATCAGACGTGTTCTGCATGGGATGTGGCAGCATAAATGTGGATTTCATACATACTGCGTGGGGGTGTTTCAAAGTTCATATCTTTTGGGAAAGAGTGTTTCAAATCATGAGTGAGGTATGTGGATGTTTGATTGAAAATAAGATAGAGACGGCGATGCTGAATATATTGCCTAAAATGGCTTTGCTGCTGGAGAAATGGGCAAATGTAGCGATCACGTTAGCAAAAAGAAGGGTTGCTATGAACTGGATGAGGGGGAGAACCCCAGCAATTAAGGTCTGGCTGAGGGACTTAACTTTCTGTGCAAACAAGGAAGAACTGGCAATAGAACTGATGAGCAGAGCACAAAGGCCAAAAGACAAATGGGTGGCCTTTAAAAACTACCTATATCAGCAAAATACTGGCAGCCAAGGTAATATCAACCAAGAGCAAACATAGTAAGGTACAAGTGGGAATGATGAGTAGTAGATTAGATGTTTATAATGGTATGGGATATTGGAGAGATCAGAATAGGTGGAATGATCATGACTGATGGTGTAATTGTTCAAGGAGAGACAACAGTTGGGGGGGATGGGAGGGTGGGGGAAGTTGTTTATTGGTTATATCAAGAGTAGGAAACTGTTATAGGACAAGCATATGTATTAGACACTAGCAGTGGTCTCGTGGAAACAAGGTCAAATGGCAACATATGTGTTGTACTGAATTATATGTTGTAAAATGCCATTATAAATGCAATTGTATCCTGGTAAAAAAAAAAAAAAAAAAAATTTCAATAAAAACAATTTTAAATAAATAAAATTCTCAGTAAACGTCTGTGCTCACCTCTATCATCCATTATTTCACGTGAGCAACACGGTTTCATACATGGTAGATCTACAGTCAACCACATCAACCATCTTGTTGCGGTGTTCGACCGGGCCACTCTGGACGATCTTCCGGTTGCAGCTATATTCCTCGACGCCGAAAAGGCGTTCGATCGTGTTTCCTGGCCTTTTCTCTGGACAGTACTCACTAAGTTTGGCTTTCCTGATATATTCATTCGTTGTATTTCAGCTCTTTACTTACACCCCCTAGCTCGCATCATTATTAACTCGGATCTATCCGATCCTATATCTATTTTTAGGGGAACCAGACAGGGATGTCCTCTTTCCCCTCTTTTATTTGCTCTTTATTTGGAACCCTACCTCTACTTACTCAAAGAGGACCCTCGTATCCTTTCTATTAATATCACCTTGCCCATTACTAAGGTCTTAGCCTTTGCGGACGATGTCGCATTGGTCGTTCAAAACCCATCTACTAGCCTGCCGGCTATTTTAGATATTGCTAAATCTTTTGGACAAGTCTCTGGCTACTTGCTAAACTCGGCCAAAACGGAGATCTTAACACTCAATATCCAACAGTTTAATTCACCATTTTTAAAAAATCATGCCACGTACTTGGGAGTCAAAATTGCTCCTTCTTTACGAGACATCTTCAAACTTAACTACGATGCAATACTCAAGGATACCCAAACCAAGTTAAGAAAGTGGGAAACTTTACCACTATCTATTTTGGGACGCATCAACATCATCAAGATGAAAATCTTACCTAAATTTTTATATTTTTTTCGGGCATTACCCATTATTATTCCCCGCACTTACTTTTCCAGATTACACTCTATCTTTATTTCTTTTATATGGAATAATAAGAAGGCACATAGAGCTTATAAATGGCTACGGCTCCCACTTGCACGAGGCGGACTAGCTGCTCCTGATATGCACGTATACTATCTGGCGGCCATGTCAGCGCGACTGGCAGCTACTAACTATAACCAACCCAGTGACTTCCCGCTTGCTATTTCTCTCCCATCTAATCAGCCTCATTTACTACTTTCTCGTCTTTCAACAAACCCAAGGTCAAATACATCTATCTTTAGAGGACTTAAAATAATCTGGAAGACACTCCTTAAAGAATTGTCGATTCCTTTCTTTAATGAATTTACTCCTCTTTGGCATAACCCCGATATCGGCTTACAAATTAATGACTCTATTTCTCAACAGTGGGAAACTCTTGGCATCTCTACTATTGGCCAGTTATGTAAACAGGGCGTGTATTGCTCCTTCGAGGAATTGGTAGAACAATATACGCTACCCCGAGGGAGCTTTTTTAAGTACCTACAGATACGGGAATTATTGCCTCAACAGGGGATTATCTGGTCTAATGTCAATCCTGCTCCTCAGTTGACACCTTTCTTTGACAAAAGCCTTAGAATATCACTCTACTACTCTCTTATTTTGGACGCAGCTCAATCAGATCTTGCAAATTACGCTAGTAAGTGGTCGGCTCTCTTGGGAGACGAGGTAACACTTTGTTTTTTCAACACCGCTCTTAAGAAAAGTTTTTCTATATTACTACCTGCTAATTTACGGAACAATCAATACAGAATACTTTTTTTACAATACATTACTCCCTATAAATTACACCAACTAGGCCTTAACTGTCATGCGGTTTGTCCCAGATGC
The DNA here is from genome assembly GCA_030264455.1 of Desmognathus abditus. Lineage (NCBI taxonomy): Eukaryota > Metazoa > Chordata > Amphibia > Caudata > Plethodontidae > Desmognathus > Desmognathus abditus. The sequence continues at coordinate 9,425 of JASCRC010863768.1, forward strand.
AAGATATTAGCTGCAGATCTCATTCATATTTTTTGCTCATGTCCAATCTTGACCGCTTATTGGTCGGAAGTTTTTACCAAATTAAGTTTGATCTGCAAAATTAACCTTATTTTTTCTCCTCTTCTTATTTTCTTTGGCACTACTACTACTATAGATGACCCTTTTGAGGATTTTCTTTTTGTAGCAATAGCTATTGCTCGACTTTTGATAGCCCGCAGATGGAAAGATCCTGACCCACCAACTGGCGCACACTGGTTTCATGAACTTTTAGATTTTTATATGCGAGAAAGGATTATTCTTACCAAACGAGGAAATATTATTCGTTTAATGAAGGTTTGGGGCCCACTAACTGAATATTTTGAATCTTTGAATGATGACTAAGTCCGAGCTATGAGCTAGGATTTATGAGCTATGTATATAGGATCTACCTTTAACTTTTATGTTTACAGGTCAACAAGAACTGATTTATTTTTCCTTGTATTCCTTTTTGTTGTCTTTTTTTTTTTCTCTTTTATGTACGTTTTTCACATCTGTCTATATTTATTTTGTGGTACTTCACCCTGTAAATTTTATTTTTGTT
>JASCRC010885942.1:0-16223 GCA_030264455.1 Desmognathus abditus
AGTACTTCAAAATGTGCTTTCTCTTATTGCAAAAGCCATTTTAGTTTTGAAGATATTTTAGTTCTAAAATACAGTTTTACACAATTTGCATGGCAGTAAGGACGCCGCCTTAGCTGTGCAGTGTTTTATTTAAATGGGTGACTTTCTTGGCCAGTCAGAGTTAAGAGGAAGTAGCATCAATGCAAATGACATCCTGGCAGACAAAAATGGAAATCAGCAAGTTCAGGGCAAGTGTCAGTCCATCTGCCAAGGATCACACAGATAACTGGGAGCTCTTTTACAGCACATTCATTTTTACATTACTTAAAGATCAGCAAAGTGCAGAATGAGAACACTAGCATAGTTCCCTAGACACTGGCCTTCTGGGATAGCAAAGTATCATTTGCATTCGTACCTACTAATTTTCATAGAAACCTGCTGGTCACCATGTCATGGTAAGTGAGCCAATAAAATGGAACAGGGCTAGTCCCTTAAACAATGGGATACAGATAACTTGGAATCTGTTGCAGCCTTACCTAACATGTGTAGACAATTGCTTATCAAAAGATCAGGGCCCAAATTATGATGCGTGCGGTAAATTACCGCACGCATCGTAATTTGCCCCCAGGTATTTTATTCCCTGCATGCAGTGAAGGTTTGTGGGAAATCAAAAACCAGGTCAATAAGGGCTGAATAGCACATGCGTGGTTGAAAGCATAACAAGGTATGTTTTCAATTTCTCATCCAAAAAAGGGAGATTAGTGCATAATTGTATCTTGAGATAGAAGCAACTGTTTGCATTTAAACAGAAAGAACGAGTGCAAAATGAATATGATAATGCATTTAAGTTGTAATAGAGTCCAAAGTGTCCCTTTAAGGGCAATGCTCTTTAGCTGTGTGATTTTCTTATCAGGCCTTAATGCGGCTACAGAAGTGCTCCGTTGCCCCGAGGGAATGGCCCGATTAGCCCGGCCATTTCTTTTAAAAATCTGATAATCCAGCAGAGTCTGGACAATAATACTAGCTAATCATAGAAGAGTGAGAGGGATGAGCATCCCGAAGATGTACAGCTCCAATGATACTGAGCCATTTTGTGCAAAGTGCAGTATCAGGAACGGGGTTAAGGTGACAATTAAAATCGCCTCCTAGTAGAAAAACATCACACCAGTATTGTTCCCTGAATATATGTATAACAGCTACAATCCCCTCTTGTAAAGCATATTTCGATAGAAGGATTGAGGGATTTAAGTAAACATTCCATATCTGGATGTGGGAACGTCCACAGAGCCTCAAATTGGGCCTTCTTAAACAGAGGCCCAAAAGGGCATGTATTGGCTCCCAGACCTGGATACATTCTCAGTAAAGTGTAGCTTCAACTCCAATTAATAAACCACCATAATTATGACCATGGCTGGAAACTAGAGCGAATTGATTAAAGAACATGTACCCATCTATAGCTGCGGAGTTAAGTAGCCATGTAACTTGAGCTAAAAACCCACCCACAGTATTATGTACATATAATGCATGTGTCAAATTATTTTTAAAAGCACCAGCACAGCCCTGAAAAGTAAACCGCACAGCTAAGACCATTGCCCTTAACTGTGCTGTTTACTTTTCAGGGCTTCATTCGGCCTCAGAAGTCCCGGACTGTAGCAGATGGAACTGGGAAGGATGGCAACGAGGGAAACTGGGGCAGCAATCAGGGTGGGGGGGCAGCTACAAGGCACCTGGCGCCTACAGGGTGGGCAGCCCCAGGCATGTCACACCTCATCCAATAGCTATTGTACTGTATAGCAAGGGGGAGGACTGGTTATAGTCAAAGAGCGTTGCTTCAAAGAGTTTGTAGCACACATTGCCACATTCTAAAAGTTTTACTGAGCTGACGGAAAATGTATACATTTTGCCTGCATAGCTATCTAGTGGCTTTCCTACATTTGTGATCACCAAAGTAATTTATGGCCAAATGTTCCAGCATGTAGGATTTACACTTTAAAAAATGAAAGTGTTTGTACGTTAAAGCAAGCAGCAGTTTTACTACTGCCGGTCTGATAGCACAACCTGTGTGTACCTGATGACGCTGGTTAGAATCCTGGCAGGGCTGACTCAGCCCTTCATCCTTCCAAGGTAGATAAATTGAGTACCACAGCAAAACAAAATTAGATTGTGGGTGATAGTAGCATCTGTTATTCAGCGCTTAGAAGCTTCAGTATTAAGCGCTACATAAAAACTTGGTACTATTATTATTACTATCTCTGAATTACAATTTTTTACTTGTCTGAAAATGGGATAGATGCAAACTCATGGAGTAGAAGTGAACGTAAATCGGGCACAGATTGATTATAAATGCTATTGTAATATATTGATGGATATTTAAATCCCTGCACCACTGCAGATGGGCATGTGATTTTCAGCAAACTCCTACTTTGGGATTTTGAAATATTGGGTGATGTCCTGGCTTCAAAAGTTTGACAGGGGACATCATTATTCCTTTGCTACCGTATCTTCTGGCAGCAAAGGCACAAGCCAGTAGCATGGGAAGTGGTAAAAGCTGTGATGTTCACCTAAAGTGTAGCAGATTATGCTGTCTGTGTTTATCTGCCTGAGCCCACTCTCTCTGCCTCACCTTGCGGGCGCTTTTCTTGTAAGACAAGCAACACCCTTACACGCTGCCTCCTCATTGCGTACATAATAGTAAACCTCACATATGCACATCACCGTGAGAAATTTGATTTAATCAGCGCTTTTAAGAGTAAGGGTTGTATAAAAGACTTTTCTCTCCTTGTATTCAGAAATAAGGGTGCTTGAAAAGCATCACAAAAAAATAAGGAAAGGGGGTACATTCACAAATTGGGAAAGAGTATGGGTACCACATTAGATTATGAGTGCCATCACCAGGTCATAAGTGCTCTGTTCGGGGCTGTCTGTATGCAGCCAGGAGCTGTGGGCCAGTGCAGTCCCACCTGCAACACCCCTCTTGAGCCAGGGACACAGCTCGCCAGTGTCCGTTTGGAGGGTAGACGGCATCCCCCCTGCGATTCTGGACGGGGTATGCACATGGCTAAGAATGACGTCATTATCCGATTTAGCAGCACAATGTGCCGAGTCATATCCCTAAACTGCTCAGTAGGCTCCTTAAGTACATGTAATTGTGTTTTTGTGCACACACATCTCTCTGGAAAGGTGAAAGGCAGGCCACATCAGGTGTCATTGTAGCATAAGCAGCTGTTGATGTAAATGGTGTTTTTCAATACCACTGCTGTAAGGGGATGGGGATGCTTGTCAAGGGTGGACTGTATTCCCCCTCCAAAAATGCTGGGGGGGATGTTGTCTACCCTCCAAACAGACACTGGGCTGTGCTAAGGCCATGGGTCTTAAGCGCTGCATATTATTTACAATTGCATCATTGGCCAAAGCCGGACTAACCTGGTGCAATACAGGGAGAAGTCCCGGTGGGCTGGTGGTGGGTATATCTGAGTGTGCCCCAAAGGGCCTTACCTGGGGGCCTGTGTGCCAGCGAAATCCATAACCTGAATGGGTTGTAGTGTCATATGTATCTGCCGTCCTCTGGGATGGTCAGGATTGCCAACACTGGACATTGAAGTGAAAGCACAGGGTAATTGCTCACTGCTCCCCCAACAAACAGTCCCCAAAGGTGCCTCACAATCTGAATGTCTAGAAGAAATGTAAGCAAATGCAATTATGTACAACTTGGTAGATCTGGCAGTGCCCCGCAGAGGTGTTGCTAGTGAAGGCTATATTCTTGGGTCTCCAGGCTCTGCTTGACTTTTTACCTTTTACCTGATTTCCTTTCCTATCCTTGATGTAGCGCCCTGAAGGCCCGACGACAGTATGTATTTGTTCTCATGCTTTGCCAATCTGTCGTGTGTTCAGCCGTCCAAATGCTAAGGGCACGCATCGCTTTATGAAACTTGTAAATAAAGCCCTGGATGTAGACTCTTGGGATGAGTATAATTGTTAGCCACTACTCACTGGGAATGATATGCAGGGCCAGCGTCTACATTCTAGTGGTTGCCACACCTATGTGGGAGAAACACATTTTTACAGTTTGCTGTTTCATCTATTTTCCAGGAGACAGAGTTCAGAATTAAACGGGCTTTGTTGGTTTCAAAGCGCCGTGGTGTTACCCACTGCACCATTCAACAAAAGGTTTGTTTTATTTATTCACTTACCTCATCTTTAGGAAGAATGGAAGCAAATGCTACCAGTTATGGCCTGTCATTTGTTCCCATCCTGTATCTTTCAGTGGTAATATTATGAGATTCTGGGTCAGTGCTGATCTATGCAAGGTCAACGAACAGCATTATCTGGTTCATTATTAGTTTGATGGGGGCCACCATTTGTGTCTTCTCCAGGGGCGCTATGTGAGGGGCTGATCCACAAAGTTTGTACCAACTGTCTTAATTGTGAGCCTGGTTTAACTCCCATTGTCAGCTATGGCATTTAGAACAGAGATAACATTGATGATGCATGTAACAGCTTTGTGCATCAGCCCATTGCTGTTTTCTCATGGCCTATATATCAGACCTACTGTAAAGTTAATGCAGAAGCTCATAGCTGTGGCGAGGACTGGCATCTGGTCATATGCCACCATGGGAAAAGACAAACTTATCTGAACCCCCAAAATTAATGCAGAACTCAGGTCCAGCTGTTTTACTCATGTGCCTCTGGTTGTTTGACAACTGTGCAATGACAGTAGAAATGTGCCTCAGTTATATTAATTTCCAACTGTGCCTGCAAATAGTCAATATGTCATCAGTAGCCCTAAAGAAAACAAATAAACAGATCAATGTGACTGGTTATTTAGGTACAATCATGCTGAACAATGTGTCATTTGGACAAGGTATTTGCTACATTTCACTCACAGGGGAAGGAAACCCCCCCTATGTCCCTTATCAGGTTTGCCCTTGATTGCTGTGCTTGCTATAACTTTCCGTGGACCCTGCCTGTAGCCCCATATCTATTAAAAACCTAGCGAGGCCCCTGAGCCTGAATGTAGGGTACAAAACAAAATACTCACAAGTATATAAAATTTAAAAAATACCCCATTCCGCAATGTGGAGCAGGGATGCAAACATGTGCATTCTCCACTCTCAATCACTGTGTGTGCTTCTGTGCCAAAGTGAGGGGCAGCCCTGCTATGTTTTACCAGGGCTGGTTCAGGGTCCCTGTCCGGCCCTGTCTGAGGCCAGAAGTGTCCCGTTACATTGAGGGACACCCCTCTGTGCAATGGGGCACTTCAGGGCCCAAATATGCTATAGAAAGCAATGGACACTACTATGAGCCATACCCTTAGATGTGTCCATTACTTATTATTGCCTCTATTGGGCCAGAACCGGTGGATTACAATCAGCCAGAGCCAACCTCAGGTTTCCAAGAAACTCTAGGCCCCGGTGGTGGCACTTCTTTGGGTGTCAGGACTGCCTCCAGCTGCAGTGAGTGCAGATTTGGGCCATCCGGATAGTGCGGGGTCTTCGAAGCTTCAATCACGTGTCCACTGCTAGAGCAAATCTGGGTAGCCTCAAAATCTCTTATCAAATCCACCTGAGAGGACTGTTTCTAATATGGAGATCTCTGCATCATTAGGGCCCCAAATATCTTTAGTTCAGTTCACAATGGCTCTCCAACAGCCAAACCCATCAACTTCATCTCAGAGGCCATGTCGTCATTTCCAGGCATCGAAAGTGCTTTGGTCTAGGAGGTGCCCTCTCCATGACAGGTCCCTCCTAATGGAACACCCTCCCAGTCGACATTCGGCTAGCCCCCTCCTTTAGCTCCTACAAGATACCAGTCTAAAACCACCTATTGGCCAATGATGGTGTCTAGTTATGTATATCAAGATTAGCATTCATTCCCTTGCCCCATACAGCTGCCATGTAAATCTATGCTGACTATCTGCTGGGCTGGGGGGCCGGGGGTGGGTACGTGCTCACTAGGTTGACTGAGGGTCATTGATGCTATTACAATGTATCAGTAATGTGGTGTGTAGCATGCCATGCTCCATTATTGGCATGCCATGTTATCCTGTTTCCTGTATGCACCACCAAGAACTCTGACAGCAGTTTCTGCTTATTTAAGTATTATCTCTTATCTCAGCATACATCTTGCCCAGTAGGTATGCATGCAGAGGTGCCACCTATCGGTGCCTCTGTCTGTGTAAGGCCAGAAGGGACACAGTCATAGCCATGAGAATGGGTATGTAGGGTGTGGTTGATGTGCTGGCTGGCCTCATGAAGTTCAATACCTGAGCAGATATGTTGCCATTGCATATACACAGATGTGTCACCCACATTGCTACTCTAATGGTGTAATTGGTGCTTACACTCACCACCTTTACCTGTAAGGACCTTAACTCTATTCACATTTGGGGTACTCGTGAGCTGCATCAGGTCAATTTTAATACTGCTTTCCAATAGATGGTGGCATTTGGATATGGCACATGCAGGTTGTGATGTGTACATATGTATGTGACCTGAAATGTACTGTTGTGTACATATGCATTTAATGTGGCCATCATAGCATATATGTTGGGCATAGGATCACTGTCCTGTACACTGCTACCTGCTCATCAAACTTGGTATATGGCCATATTGAGACAAGTTGTTTCTGTTCCTATACAGTGAAATGGCCCAACCCAGAGTACAACCAGCCAAGAGAGGGAAGAAACAGCCAAAGTTCAGTGACCGTGAGCTTCAGGTCCTAGTAGATGCCATTTGTCAAGTGGAACCACGTTTGCTAGGATCCGAATACCATACGACCACAAGTGTTGAGCGTGATGAGATGTGGGAGGAGATCGTTGAGAGGGTGAATGCAGTTGGCAGCTATCACCGTGAACGCTACTACATTCACAAGCGTTGGAATGACCTGAGGCGCAGAGTCAAAAACACATATGCTGAGGTATGTACAATGGTAAAACAAGCTGCATATTGAAGCTTCTGTGTACTTATTGAGTTGCACAACTGTCACCCTTGAGGGGCGTTCAGTAAATTGTTCACACACCGTGCACTGGAAGGCACGGTGAAAAGTTCCAACTTACAGACGTACAAATGCTGGTTGGTTATTGCCATGAGACTGTACTCATTACTCAGCTCCTCCTTCATGCCTTCTCTCTCTCACACTATCACCCTCTCAAACTGCCTTATCACTTCAACGTTTAAGTGACATCACAACAATCCTACTTACCCAACTGTAAAATATGAATAACAGAACATAAAAAAATGAAAACCACAAAGTGTCTAAATAACTGATAGCAAGACACCACATGGGTCTGTAGTGAGATGAGGTCAGTTGCAGTGGAGTATGGTTGACTAAAGTGTGGCAATGGGACATAACTCCTGTGGCGTACCTGCCGATTATATCTACTGGTCATGGCAGGGCACCAAAGCAATATACTAAATGTGAAAAATTGCATCACCATGGCAACACTTATATGGTGGCAGTCCTCGCAGTTATTGGTGTAGGGGTAAATGTTGAGGTGCCTGATGGCTGTGTTCTGGGGGCGCTGTCTATCTCATAAATTATAACTTTTTGTTGTGCCCTGTTTGTGTGGCAGGCTATCAACACTGAACGGGAGACCGGTGAAGGGGGACCAGCCACTATCAAGTGGACGCCATGGGAAGAACAGATGTTACAGACACTCGACCCATCTTCCATATCGGGCCTTGAAGGTGGACTAGACACAGGTAATGTGCAGAATGTTTATGTGCCTGTAGAGTATTACCTAACACTGTGAGAGGGCCTGGCACAATGATGGTTGCACTACCCTGTCTGTGAAAAGTGGTTTGTCTAAGGACGTTGGAGTATGGTGTAAATGTTCAAATCATGGTCATGTATATTAGATGTTTGCCTTGATTATGACTTCAAAGTGTCATATTCATGTTGACCCAGTCAGCAATACAGATGCATCTCACTGACTAGGGACACCAACTGGAGAACTATATTACAACCACATCAGAGAAGACACAAGATAATGTGTTGTGAAGCTTCCCCATTTTAGTGTTGGTACACCTTCATACGAAGGCAGTGGAATACCAGATGACATCTCTTGTTTAATATGACTGTGTCTGTAATATTACTGTACAATGTGAATGGATAGTAGAATCCGTTTACATCTGATTAAATTTCTCCAGAGTTGATTTAGGCTATTCATCCATGTTGATGTCAGCAATGGTGGTGGAAGTTATGTGAGCATCTGGCAGACGAGATCCTCAATGTATAGCTGTTACTGAGGAACTTGTAGGGACCACTTCCATCTTAGGTTAACTTTGTATTATATGCCTCAGCCCTTCTACCTCATGATTGTCTGACATGCATGTATGTTGTTGATGCAATTTTGATGTGTGATCATTTCCTTGTAGAGCATAACGGGGGCAGTCAGAACAGGCAGCGCAGGCGACGACCAACAACAAACACAAGGCCTGCCCAACGTCCCACTGATGAGAGGCGAGTTGAGAGACGTGGAGATGTGACATCACCATTGCAAAGCAATGCATCAGCTGATGTTTCTACACAGCCAGTGAGAGCGGCATCTTCTGTACCTACTAAACATGTCTCTGGAACACTATCAGCCTCAACCATTACTTCTGCAACCGTGCGTGTTCAATCAGGGGCTGATGGCAGGCATGGTGGCCCATTACAGGTCTTGTCTCCAGTGTTGCTATGTGTCCAAGCCAACTCTGCTGGCCAGCAGCCCACGCCTTTATCTGGCAATGGACATGAGGATCAGGATAGCCATGAGGATGGGGAGTATGGACCCCTCTATCATTTGGATGAACTCTCACAACACCTTACAAGTCCATCATCAGGAGGTCATACGCCTGCACGTGGGCGCATCGCACCCCGCTCCCCAACATTCAGGCCCATCGTACCCTGCTCCCCAACATGCAGGCCCATCCCACCCTGCACCCCAACATGCAGGCCCATCCCACAGCCAGACCCCACTCCTGATCCACTTGTCATTGGCCAGGCAGCTCTAATCAAAGCCTCACAGCAGCAGGCAACAGCATTGGCGGGGATACGGGCTGGGAACAGGAGACAAAGGGCATTGCTGGCTGCAATGAAGGCACAGGATGCTAGGGTTCATGCTCAAAACAAGTCAGCACTGGATGGAATTGGCAAGACCTTAAAAGAACTAGTGACAGAGCTACAGGGGCTTAATACAACAATTCAACAACTGGCAGTTGACCGTGGTGCTTCACCACTGCAAATGGTACCAGTCAGCAGTGCCATGGGTGTTAGTTGTGCCCTGCAGTCCACTGACACTTCTTCATCTTCCTCGCGTGCTAGTACACCCAGCCAGGGCCAGATGGTGAGACGCAGCCAACGTGTCATGGGTAACGAGGTACATGACGAACTTCCGCATGGCAAGCGTAGGCGCATGTTGGATTAGCTTGTAAACCACTATTAGTGCCAATTATAGCTTATGTTACATGATGGCGTAATGTGTGATGACATAACACAGGAAATGCATCAAAAGGGGTACTCCGCTCTTGGAGTTCTCCAATCCAACCCCTTAACACCACTCCAATGCAACCTCCCCAGGCACCCCCCAAGCGCCCACTTAGATGTTTAAAGTTGTGGCTGCAGCACTGTATTTGCCTTAGAAGGAGGCGCTGCAGTGGCCCGCCGCGGGTGCCATGTCATCTTTAAACATCACCATGCGTCAGTGGAGCGTGGCTCCACTGACGCATGGTGAGGTTTTAAGATGACATGGCCCCGGCAGTGGGCCACTGCAGCGCCTCTTTCAAAGGCAAATACAGTGCTGCAGTTGCAACATTAAACAGGTACGTGGGCACTTGGGGGGGATGTGGGGAGGTTACAAATTTTATACTTTCATGTTTAGATGCAGGCTCCAAACATTTGGTTCCCCCAAGTAACATTTATTGTGAACAGCCGTGCATGTTGACTACATTGCCTTTTTGTGATATGAACATGCTGTAATGGGAAACATGGCATAACAAGTGAAGTAACTTGTGATAAGGACCATGTGAACTTCAGTACAGTAATAAATGTACATGTGTTCTAGCATGTACCATCAATAAAGTCTGTTGTACTGACAATGGTGTGTTTGTGCTAATTTCACTAGAAATCTCTGCTTTTACAGTATTGGGTGGTGTTGTACCATGATAAGTGTTGAATATCAGTATATTGCTCATGCAATGCCCATTCACATATGGATGTCTTCACATTGACTGGCTGTTGCTTTTGACATGGTCAGTGACAGTAGGTATTAACTTGGGTAGCACACACAAGGGAGTAGCATTGTGCGAACAGTGCTTATTGTACTTTGCTCATCCAATATTACTGCCAGTCAGCATTGCTTTGTACGCCACAGCTATGTAATGAGGCACCCCAGTAGTTGAAGGACTTGTCTTGACCATTCCTATTTTGCTATTCTGCTGATATTGCCAATACCTGTAATGTCGAGATAACAGACATGTGATTAGATACAGGTAACATCACTTATAAGGATGATTTTTATTTACCTTGTGCCACACCAATTTGGTTACACATGCAGTTAGAGGAATGTTGCAGTGTTTCAGCCAAACATGTCACCACTTGGCAGCTGTGTGTTATGTGTCAGACAGACATCTCATAGGGATACGTGGCTAGTACAGTGCTTTCAACTGGTCAGGAATCATGGTGTTTCCAGCACTTGTGGCCTGTGTATCTGATGTGCAAGAAGGGACCATATATGTTACCCCATATCATGTGAAGTAGTCTGCTATGAGTCTTCTGCGCACTGTAAAGGCATCTCGCCTGTCTCCTGCATTTGCATCAGCTGCTGTATCCTCGTCATCTGAACTGCCATCAGTGGGTATATCAGTGTCTGTTGGCAGGGGTACTCCTCTGCGCACTGCTATGTTGTGTAGCAAGCAGCAGAGTATCACAATGCGGCATACCTTCTCGGGTCTGTGTAGCAGGGCACCCCCAGACCTGTCAAGGCATCGAAATCGGCCTTTTAGCAGACCAAATGCTCTCTCCACTGGATTCCTTGTTTGTGCATGGGCACGGTTGTAGGCTGTGTCTGCTGGTGTCTGTGCCCCTCTGACAGGTGACAGCAGCCATGTGCTGCAGGGGTAGGCAGCATCACCTGTTGGAACCATTACAACATGATCAGTGGTGTGAGTGATTAAGTATGTTAGTACATGGTGGTATGCAGCATACTTACCTAGTAGCCATGAATTCCTTGATGTTTGACTTGACATGAGACGGGGTATAGCACTGTTCCTCATTGCCATGGAATCATGAGTAGATCCAGGGAATTTTGCACACACATATGTGAATGTCAGATCCCATGAGGCAACGGCCTGTACGTTGATGCTGTAGAATCCCTTGCGGTTGATGTATGTGCGTCGCTGTGCTCTTGGTGGTACAAGGGCTATGTGTGTACCATCAAGGGCACCAAGCACATTGGGTATCCCTGCTATCCGATAAAATCCACGTTTGATGCTGTGGACATCCTGTGCAGTTCTTGGAAACCGGATATGTTGTTGTACCACTGCTAGCAGTGCATCCATCACTTGCGTCAGTATGGCACAGAATGCTGGCTGTGAGATGCCAGATGCAAGGCCAACAGTTGTTTGGAACGATCCACTTGCACAAAAATGTAGTACGCTGGCCACCTTGACAAGAGGTGGTATGGATGTCTCAATGTCAATTTGTGCCTCTAGTTGTCTCACAATGGAACTTGTTATATCCACAATGGTATTGTAGTCCATGCGGTAGAGTCTAATCAATTCATCTTGGGGGATGTCTATCAGTGAGATCCGAGGACGGTACACCCTTTGACGTCGTCGTCTCCTAGGAGCTGGTACAACTCTTTGTGGGGGTGGTCTGTGAAAAGGTAATGTACAGTGAATTATTATTTCTGGTTGACATGTACAAGCACCCCGATTGTGTGTACACTTAATCATACATGCATTCTGCCATGTTCCACAATACTAACATGTTAATGACAGTGGGGGTCTGAGTACTGAGGGTATGCTGAGGATGCCATCTTCCTCTGGACTATCTGCTGCTGAACTGGAATCTCTGTGGACTATTGAATGTGTTGTAAAACCTCATCCTTATCCCCCACTCCCTTCAATCTCACACCTCTCACAGACCAAGGATTTGGCTCCGGGATCCAATGCCTCATGGGTTACCCATACAAAGGCACCATCTGCCCTGTCCCTGTCAATTGAGATGTCTGTGTGGGCCTCCTCCTCACATCATTCATCTAGTGCCTTCTTCGCCACTTACTCCATGGCCTCTTCCATGAATGCTGCAAGTGTGACTCCTCTCCTTTATTGCTGGTTCGCTTGAACCTCCTTCTCCAAAATTATCCTTTACCGATGTCCCCTTTGTCATCCAGCTCTTGTATAGGGCTAGTTTGTAACATCAACACATTGCCTCCAACACTATTGTGAACACATGACCTCTACTATCAATTGTCTGGCTGTGGCATCCCTTGCAGTCCCCTCTTTAATGTCAGGCAGAACCTCCAAAGACTACCCAAAGGAGTATGCTTCCCCTGTGTTTAGTCTCTTGTTGTGTCCTACAGGGGTCATGTGTCTCAACTATGGTATACAATATGTACATCAAAGCACTATTTGTTGAAGTATATGCACTGGGGGTTACATATACAACGTTTCCTGACAGCACCGAGGTTCTTGTATCCTCCAACCATCAACTAGATTACCGCACAGCAAACATCATCAGTGTTCACATTCATGCATGTCTGGGGCAATCGCACCTATACCTGACTGCTGATAAGCCATGAGTTTTCCTCATCAGCCTTGCACAGAACCTTAACATTCATCCCCATATTATCTCTTCAATCACAATCTCCAAACATGGTAGACGGTGGTCAGATAGCACTACAAGTAGAGTACTCATTCTGACATCTGTGCAAGCCTGCAGTTGCAGGTTACAATCCTGGCAGGGCCAACTCTGCCCTTCATACTTCAGAGGTCATTAAATGGAGTGCCACTCCAGGAACATGCTTTGGGGTAATGATGTCACTGTTGTTATCAGCGCTTAGATGCCTGCGGCCTTGTAGCGCTATATAAGCACCAACCTTTACATGATGTCTGTGTTGGACATATGGCTCTTGGCAGCTACAATGGACAGCTCATAGCATCCACTTCCGGTTACTGGCTAAATTGTAAGTACATAAGCTGACTGCCTCTACCTTTCCAAGCCCTCCTGCACTTCCACCACAGGTGCACTGATTGGGGGCCAAACTAGATATTTGCTACATCCTCCTGGTTGGCAGTTCCCAATGATGTCAGATAGCTACAGACAATTATTAATTATTCACTCAGAGTAGACCTTGGCATGGGCATGGGCAGGTGAGACCACATAACCAGAACCTAGGAAAACCAGGGCTGGCTATCAAAATGTGCATTGACTTCAGTACAGTTTCAATCACTCAGCAGAGTTTATTCGGTACTGCACCTCTGTACCTCACAACCACTGTTGAGCAATACACCCCCAGCAGAACATCATTCCCTTGCACCAACAACATGTAGCTCAGCCTCCGCTTCACCTACAGGTGAGTTGGAGCCTCCTCTTTCACATAACACACACCCCCTTGGTACTCTGGTCCACGTGCTCTTTGCACTGCAGTATAATGTTGGTATTTCATGTGAACTGCAGGAAATGGCAGGAATCAGTGGACATTGGGTAGACATGCTCCTTTGGCACTATGCACCTCAATGCCACTCAACTCTGTGACACCTTCAACTGTTCATGTGACCATTTCACTTGAATTCTGTCCTTTTGATTTTCCATGAGACACATTACCCTGCATACAGCAACCTGCTCCTGCACCATTATGTCTACAGGATTGGCCAACTACATCAGCTGAGTATTTTACATTCTTTGCTAACGATGGGGGATGGTGATTGTAGTGACGGATTTATCGCACAGTTTGCACTGTGCAGGAGTTGAGCCCCTTGCACAAATTGCTGTGGCTGGAGTAGACATTAGTAAATCTGAGTACACCCCAAATAGCGATGGCCGGTGATTTTTTTCCCCAATAGGTTAAGTTGCACTTGTGTGCTATGAATATTGTTGGGTCTCAGTGAGCCCGAACCTGGGGGGCCAACACAAAAATGTCAATTTGAGAGGGCTCCTGCCCCTGGGACTCGTTCACACGGTGAGACTGTTTACTTCTAGTTGGCTGTTTTGGTGTCAGATGTTTAAATTTGTGATGGAGTGGTTGGTTGTAACTTGTCAAACTGGATGGGTGTCAATGAGGAGGGTGCATCAGTGGCAAGTGAATCACAAAATCACTATCAAGGCAGGGGTGGGGTGTGTAAGTCATTTCACATTGACACATTTTTCTATTTCTTACAGGTTATGGACACAATTCACTGTACCATGGGCGTCCGCAGGATTATTTCTGGGGGGGAGCAAAAGTTTCAGACGCAATATCTAAACCTACAATGTGCAAAACAGTTCAGCGAGCGAGCACATTTTTTACCCAAAGAAAAGTTTGAATAAATGATTTTAAATGGGGCCAAGCTGTGCATTTTACAAGTAGAATAATGCACAAGAATTACCAAAACAGTGCATGCCCGTTAAGTAATAACACACAAACGTCAACTTCGACCTGTTAAACAATATTATCTCTTTCAGATTAAACATGTTCAGCAGTGCCTGGCGCCGATCCCTAGGGAACCACATGTGCTAGCTGAGAAGCATTGGTTTGGAGACGTGGAGGCAGGCCACCTACTTTGTAATTCCAAGATTAAGGTGTCAAATAAGAAAGGTCCAGTGCACACCAGCTTAATGCTATGGAGGAGGGTGGTGAGATGGATGGATCAGACTGTGCATTATATCCCTTATATACCATTGAGGTTTTTGAGTGGTGTCTGTGAGAGTGTCAGATGTGTCAGATGGGCGCAGTGGGAGGAGCGGGGCTTGGTTGAGATATAGGATTTGTTTGAGGATGGCAAGCTGAGATACAGTAAAGATGTTCTAGGCCAGGCTGGAGGTGGGTTGGAGGACTGTATGATGCTTCTCAGGATACTGCATTATATCAAAACAATGTGGAGTGAGAGCCCCATGGAAGCCAAAGAAATACCATTACTTACGCATATGCTGACCACGATTGCAGAAGGGCATCAGATAGCCAGAATATACTCCATGCTGGGCACCCTTAGGCAAGGTAAAGACAACAGCCTGCGGAGGCGGTGGGAGAATGAGCTGGGTGGTGAGATCGATGATGTGCTTTGGTATGGTGCTTGTGAGCTGACACGGACGGTCTCGATGAACATGAGGCATAGGCTGATCCATCACAAATTCCTCACGCAGGCCTATGTCACTCCCTATAAACTGAGACACATGACGGATGAGGGTGAAGTGCAGTGCCCGGGTTGTAGAGCGGCAAATGTAGGCTTCGTGCATATGGCATGGGGCTGTTTCAGGCTCCAATTATTCTGGAACAGGGTGACGCATTTATTAAGCGAGGTGTATGGGGTGCGAGTGGAAAATGACATTGAGATGGTGTTTTTGGGGCACTTACCTAAGATGAGTGCATGATTGTACATATGGGTGCATCTTGCCATTACGCTTGCCAAAAGGCGCATAGCATTGACATGGATGAGGGGCAAGACACCATCAGTCAAAGCATGGATGCGGGACATGACCTTCTGTAGTGAACGAGAGGCTCTGGCGGTGCAGTTCATGAGGAGGCAGAAGATACCTATTGACATCTGGCCTCCGTATTAAAATTACTTATTTGCAATCAATCAAACAGGAATACATGCTGCTGCTGAGGTGGAGTAGTGGGTCTTGGTAGGTAGTGAGATGAATGTGGATGCTGTATTAGTGGGGTGGCTGCTGTGTGCAGAATATTGCATGGGTATGATATGGCTGGACAGCATGATATGGGAACGTATTTTGGCAATGTGGGCTTGGGGTGGGGTAACTGTTAATGAATGAATTATAATAGTTTATGATCTTTTTTAAGAAATGGATTCTGTGTCACAATTGTGTATATCATTGTATTCTCAACGGATTCTTGATTTGTATTAAAAAATGAATAAGAATATAAAATTATAAATACAAAAAACAATATAATCTCTTCTCCGGTAGCCAGCTGTGTAATTAAATTTACTATAAGCGATTTAGCTATAGGGAAAACAATGCACATTATAGGAATGTGCCCAAGGTCAGTTTAGCCCATCCTCAGACCCTGGGAGACAGGGGGGGGCAGCTGCCCCCTTTGCCCCCCC